>JACXGM010036522.1:0-11361 GCA_016801145.1 Umbra pygmaea
TGGAGCAATCACCTGCTATTACTATAATCGGCCAGCAGTTGCTAACTAAATGTTTCTCAGAGAAAGCGTTTATGGCTTCTTTCGACAAAATACAATTGAACAAAAATAGCATGAATGTCGAACTTCTTTGAGACATTTTTAGACCTTAAATTCTGGAAAACATTAATAAGATTATTTAAGTATTTTTAATGATCTGCGGTTATTCAACCAGCTCAACTTTTGCAGGTAGGCGTCACATGATTCGAAAGGCAGTTAGATGACACGTAATTAGAGGATGCTTAAGTTACAGGTAAAATTAAATAATGTATCCTCAACTAGTTTTGTGGTGTAGGTCTACATATTTTATAATGTTCACTTCAAATAATACTAATAGTAGCTAATTTAAAGATGTGGTTGCATTAGATCTGGACAGGAAAGATAACTCTGAGAGTTGGAAGGGGTGTGTCGCGGTTCTGCCTTCTCAGACGGTCGTCGGTACACAGGTTCGTGGATCTGAGTGTCGCGATTTCGGTTTCATAACACGTATCGTTACAGCCCTACTAATGTATCCCTGGATCGCTCTTTCTAGCCTACTAACTTTCTTTACCTACTGGCATCATATAAACAATTTTCAATTGAGCTCTCCGAACATAAGCCCAAAGCTAGCTCTCTACCTGCAGCCCAGTCCACGGCGATCCCTCGTATCCCGTTTCGTCCGATTCCAGATGTGACCACACTGCGGAATGCCGATCCGTCAGGCTTGATCCGACGGATGCCGTTCTGAGCCGCCATGGTGCTGCTGAAGTCACACCAGTAAAGGAATCCGGAAGACATGTGGACGTCCACATGCAGAGCGTTGCGGCCTGTACCACATAACCAGATGAGGTAAACACAAACACAGGATCAGTTGCTTTTACTGTCAAACTGTCACCTATATTCTGAGACCAGCAAGCAACATGTAGTTCAGTTCAAAACATCACTTTTCATAGATAAGGCTGCAGCAGTAGTATTAGTCTGATCAATAACACCCACCTCTCCCAGCCACTGGTACCATGGCCTCAGAGTGGTCTGCCCCCTCCAGACTAAAGCCTTTGATGGCAGAAAGCATGGAGATGACCACGTAGGACTGGTATGGAGCACACGTCCTGTTGTCAGCATTGAGCTTGAAGCCCGTAGCGCAGGCGCAGGTGAACAGGAGTCCAGGCCGGGGGAGACACAGATGCTCACAGGCACCCACGTTGTTTCTGCAGCCGTTGGAGGTGCCAGCTGAAGCTGTGGAGAACACGGTTCATATACCAGTGTAGATTGCATAAACACAACTAGACATCCATTAATACAATAATGTCTAGTTGTAGGACAACAAAACTGCTGTAAATTAAAATACTGAAACAAAAAAATAATGTTCTTTAACATATGAGCACACTACATACTAATATACAAAATCTGATCAACTGATAATATGGTATATCTATTCCATAAAAAAAACAGAACAATAGCCAAAAAATGTACACTCACCGGCCACTTCAATAGGGACGCCTGAACTGCTCGTTAACGCAAATTTCTAATCAGCCAATGACGTAGCAGCAAGTCAATGCATTTATTCATGTAGACATGGTCAAAACAGTCGGCTGAAGTTCAAATCAAACATCAGAATTGGGAAGAAAGGTGATTTAAGTCACTTTGAATTTGGCATTGTTGTTGGTGCCAGATGGGCGGGTTTGATTATTTCAGAATGTGTGATCTACTGGGATTTTCCCGCAAAACCGTTAATATGGCTTACAGAGAATTGTGCATAAAAGACAAAATAGCCAGTGAGCGGCAGATATCTGGGCAAAAATGCCTTGCGTGTGGGAGATATTTTCTTGACACACTTTGGGCCCCTTAGTACAAATTGAGCATCGTTGAATGCTACAACCTACCTGAGTATTGTTGCTGACCATGTTCTTTCCTTTATGAACAAAGTATACCCATCATCTAATGGCTACGTCTAGCAGGATAACGTGCAATGTCACAAAAACAAAATCTCAAACTAGTTTCTGGAAAATCACAATGAGTTCACTGTTCTCAAATGGCCTCCACAGTCACCAAATCTCAATCCAGCACCTTGTTGAATCTATGCCACGAGGAATTAAGGCAGGTCTGAAGGAAAAAGGGGGTCCAAGATGGTACTACTGTAGCAAGGTGTAGTTACTGGGCCGGTGAGTGTATATAATGCTCAGTTATTATAGATAGGAGGAGCCGTAGTCATAATTAGTGAACTATAAAGGGAAAACAGTGTTTTTTGGGACACACACTCTTCCTGAGATACTCACTCTCCCTGAAGTGGACCTTCAGTACCCTCAGTCCCGAGGCGTTGTCCCGCAGGACCACTTTGTTGGCACCGGTGGCCTTGTCCACTCGCTCGATCACCTCAAAATCCCGATCAGTGAAGTACAGGAAGTCCTTATAAACAGCAACACCCCACGGATGGGACAAGCCTGTCACGATAGTGATGCGATTGGTCCCATCTGTGTCACCACGCTCAATCTAAGAGGGTGTAAACACATCAACACAGCACTCATAACGTATTCAAAACCATGTCCAAAAGATATTCCTTCTGAAAAAACAACATAAACCAGTTTGTAAACGATGTTGAAAATAATTAGGAAAGATGTCTTTATGATTAAAAGTATGTTAAATATACATTGAAGCAATGTCTTTCAAATGTGACCCTTTTGTCCAGCATATTTCGTTACTTCACAACCAGAAACCTATAGACCCACATTAACAGTTCTAAGTGCCTTTGTCAACAGCGTAGTATGGGGAATAGGGTGCCATTTGGAACACGAACATGGTGGCTGGTTGATTATTCCACACCTTGCCGGTGCCAGTCACAGCCCAATACAGCTTGTTCTCGCTGATGTCCACAGTGATGAACTCCACGTGGTCCAGACTATCTGTGAACAGGGTCACCGCATTGGAGCCATCCATGTCTGCAGCTGCCACCTTAGCAGGGATGCCAGTCTCTGTGCCTTGGTCTGTCCAGTAGAGTTTCCTAACAAAGCCACAGAGAAGGACATATCTAGCTACTCAATCACCTCAAATAAACCTCTGCATCAGATTCCATTCATAAATGTAGTCTTATTTATCTTATTGTACATGGTGTGGTTCTCAGTATCTGGAGGTGTTGTATTATGATATGAGCGTTGTGTGGTGTTCAGTATCTGGAGGTGTCTTGTTATGAGTATTCTGCGGTGTTCAGTATCTGGAGGTGTTGTGTTATGATGTGAGTGTTGTGTTTTGATATGAGTGTTGTAAGGTGTTCAGTATCTGGAGGTGTTGTGTTATGATGTAAGTGTTGTTTAATATCTGGAGGTGTTGTGTTATGATGTGAGTGTTGTTCAATATCTGGAGGTGGAGCAGATAGCAGGACAGCTGATAGGGCTCAGCGACTGTGGGGATGAGTGGCCGTGCCAGCACAATCGGGCTTACCCACGTGCCGGGTCCACAGCAATGCCAACCGGACTGCCAGCACCAGCCGGGGAGCCATTATTGGTGATTATAGTCTTTCTGTACTGCACGTCCCCTCTCAGCCTCAAAACCTGACACAACACACAACACACACAGACAGATCAGGCACACCTCTGAAAGTACAGTTAATCTTCAGAAAGATTTTATATTCTTGATGAGCGCAGACATCTTGCAACTCACCTCAATGGACTGGGTGGCTGGGTTGGTGTAGTATAGGTTCTCTGTCATCCAGTCCAGGGCTAGGCCTACAGGGGAGCCCAGAATGGCTGCAGGAGCAAACTCTGTCCTGTTGGTACCATCCGACTTCACCCTGTGGATCTCACCCTACAGGGGAGAACGGACAGTATTGTTTGGTTCGTCATGCGCAAAGGACAGTCCAGTATCATCACACCATGTTGGTACACTTACCGGGTGTTCGACCCAATAGATGGTCTGCTCATTGTCATCAAAGTCCACGTCATATCCATTATGAAGCCCGGCAACAGGCACCATGGCATCGTTTGACTTATCGCTCGGGTCCAAGGAAATGCCATAGATGATACTGTCTCTCACCACTATCAAGAAAGGATCCTCAACTGCAAGAAAGTAAAGATCCTCACCACCAAACAAGATATGATGGCACTGATTTACATTTCTAAGTCCTATTGGGCATATTATTTTTCATGGTGACAATCACAATACTTATTTTCTACAGATGTCCTATCTAAATTGATCAACATGTTTTAGCAAGAATTCTACTGGACAGCATGAAATTCAAAGAATCAGAGATTGACTGTCTAGGCCCAAAACCGGCATGACAAATATGTACATAAACAAACATTATTATAAATATCTCTGTTTAAATGTAATGCTGCATATTTTTTTTTGAAAATGTGTCTATTTGAAAATGTATGTCTGGACCAAGTGGTTTGGGCTACAAGTGATTTAGTACCTCAGAGTGGATTCACACATTCTAATTGTTTTGCTCTGTGAAGCACACATGCTTCCATTACAATTCAGCAAAATCACAATAGTGTAACTATGGCAAACTACATATGAGTGCAATTTAATGCCAAAATAAAATAAAGTATAAAAATGAACAAACTTTTTTCTTATGTCTCAGATATAGGAAACATAGCTAATGCCTGTCAAACAGAAATCCTATTATAGATTTTGAAATACATTTGAAATATTTTTTGTATACCTACAGAACAAAAAAGTTAATTGCTAAATGATTCATTGTACGATCATCAGAAACTATTTCCAGTTTGAATCATTCAAAATTATTAATGGTATACATTTTTTTTAAAGAAGGCTTAAAAACTTGCAGTATCCATTTTCAAAATGTCTGACTTTCCTAATGATAATCTATCAATCCCTACATGTTCATTCATTACAATCCAAATTTCCTGTAGCTGCAGGATTACATTCCTGCTGCATGAAACTGGCTAAAATTAAGATCAGCATCAGTAAGAACTTGTACTGTTGAAAGGAGGTTGAAAGAAAAGTGGATTCAGGTGGGCTGGTGAAAGTTTGTTCCACAGTCTGATTTGTTTTGTCAGTAAAGATTAGAATCAATAGATAGCTCGGAGGCATTTTCATTCTTGGCTAATCATTCTCCTCTCAAGGGAGAATGCGTTCCGCGTGGCTAGAAAAAGGACAAGCCCTGCAACCTGAGAGGGTTTAAGCTGTTGACCTAAAGAAGACTCACTGGACTTTAATTTAAAGGTCCCTCATCTTATTGAAACCTTACCCACACTTATATTATCCTTAATATTTGCCTCTTGAAAGGGATTTTACAACAGAATTCAAATGGGATACTGTTGACAAATCCCTTGTCTCAAATCTACAACATGAATCTGGTTGTTCCAGGAGATTCTGTGTTTCACCAACTAAGAACTGGATATACTCCAAACAATGTTTTGCAAAAATTGTTTGTACATTTAACGACAATATACAGTAATTGGTTCTCCACTAAAAAAAAACGTATTACGCTTTTTTATCTGACCTCACTTCCTTTTTAATCAAACTGTGAGTGATGCTTTTCCCTCAGGATGGCTGAAATCCTACCTCTGGCACAGGTGACTTTGTCTGCAGCCAACGTCCAGCCTGAGGGGCAGGCACAGGAGAAGTAGCTGGGCCCCATGGTCGAAAGAAGGCAGATGTGGGTACAGGGGCTCCCTAAGCAGTGGTTTACACCTGCACACAAAGGTGTAATCGCACACAAAAAATTGCAACAGTGTTCAATCACCACAGGGGTCATTCTGAAAGGTCAAGTGATCATCCTGTAGTACATGTTTTTGGCCAGTGCTGGGTCACTACCTGTGGGCTGCCTGGCTGGGTGTACTACCACCAGGCCCATGGGCTGCGGAAGGTTATAGAGCATCACGGTCTGGTTCTCCCCGTGCCACTTATTGGCTCGGATCACACGGTTGATGTATCTGTCGGTCCAATACACAAAATCCTCAAAAATGGTAATTGCGTGGGGATGTTGCAGTACCTTTTTTATCAAGAGCAGCAAAAGACAAAAAGCGCATTTTATTGGAATTATTCCACACATTAAGTGTAAACAGGCACATTTGAATGTCCTGTATGTAGTCTTTATCGAATATGTATATATATATATATATATATATATATACAAAGAACAATTTGCTCACCAGATCACTTGCAAGAACTTGCTTCCGGTTGGTTCCGTTGTAATCACAGTAGTCAATGAAGTCCAGGTAGGCATCAGCAAAGTAGAGCAGATTGTTTGGATAGTCAATGGTTAGACCATTGGGCCAGTACAGTTTCTTGCTTACAATGGTTGTCCTATACAACCCATCCATACTGGCCCTTTCAATTCGAGGGTTCCTGCCCCAGTCTGTCCAGAACATCAGATGGGCGCTGCACAAGATTTCACCCGTTACATTTCGTTCATTTTATTTCTCCAATGTGGTTTCTTCTCAATTCTAATACAATGTTACACTTACCCGTCTCTAGGGTCCAGCACCAGAGCTCGAGGATTTGTCACGTTCTCACTGACCAAAACGGTTCTGTGTGTGCCGTCCAGTTTGGCCACCTCGACGGTCTCCAGAACATAGTCAGTCCAGTAAAGGTTCCTGCCCACCCAGTCCACTGCCAGGCTTTCTGTCACTGTCACCCCACTGTCAAAAACCTGCCAATCAACACATTTTCTAGTTAGTGATTGGCTATTACAATAGAGAACAGAGAATGCATTTTCTGGAAAACCAAAAGGCCATTCAGTTCTTACTACAATCCTGTCACTGCCATTTTTGTGAGCGCTCCATATTCTGTCCTGGCTGGTGTCGGACCAGTACACACGGTCAGTCACTGAGTCGAAGTCCAGCGCTACAACGTTTCGTCCATCCCGGATCAGTGAACGGACCACATTGGGTTGAGCGGATATGTCATCGGACACAATCTGATTCCGGCTGGCGACTAGCAGTAATGCCTCACGTGAATCTGGGAAGTAAAAGAAATCCCCCTCGTCACCTGTACATTACAATTGAGACTCAGCAGTGATAGAGCATCTGACAGAGGAGCATTCAAAACTACAAAAGACAAATATGGCTCCACAGTTGTCAACAGAAGGAGATCAATGTCGCCTTGTTGGGAAATAATGGCAGATTAAATTACCGGTCTTTTCAGCAGGTTATCTGTGAGGTAGATGGTCTCATGTCAGGCACACCGCCCATAAACTAGCCCTTTGTTGCTGATTATGTCCTAATTACTCCAGAGAGAGTCAGTGAGTGACATGTATGTTATTTGTCTTATCAGTGGAAATCTGAGTAGAGTGGGGAGAGAATGGAGAAGAGTGTGTCCGTCCGCCCGCCTAGCCAGCACTTTGGCACTGAGAGCAGATCCATTTAGATCACTGTCTTGTCCTGTCCAATCCGTGAAGGGTTTGTCATGTATTTTGTGCCAATCAGATGTACTGTATATCTTAGCTTGGGGCCTGGAAGACAGAACTTAATACAAAGACGAGGGATCCATCTCTGTATGGAATTGAGCCTATTATGTTTTTAAAGAGGAAATGAATAGAGGATGTTGTGCACTTAATGGATTCATTGTATCGGTCAAATGAAATGCATTTGTATGTTGGGGTGTGTTAAGGCATCTGATTGGTGGTTCACAGGTTCGAAATCAACAAGCTGAAATCTCTGACGTTGTGTCTGTGAGCAAGAAAGTTAAGTGTAATTACTTATGAAACTCGTAATATTGTATTCAATCTTTCATCTTATAATTTTATTAAAATTAAAAGGTATTTAAGAACTTTCTAAGAAATGGTAATGTGATAATGGGGAGTCAGACCTGTAGAAGGAAGGTTGCCGGTTTGATTCCTGACTACGAAATATGTTGTTGTGTCCCTGAGCAAGGTACTTTACGCTGGGCTGCACCAGGGGGATGTGCCTGGGCTTACTATAAGTCGCTCTGGATAAGAGCATCTGTTAAATACCTATAAATATCAAATGCAAATGACATCAAAGCACACATTTCCACTGGAGACGGGGGTTCAAGCACCAGCACGGCCAACTAAAAATACCACCAAATATCTCAATGTAATCTTACCTGACACTTTGCACGTGCGTTGGTCGGCCTCCAGAGTGTATCCATCTGAGCAGTGGCAGCGGAACGAGCCTCTCTCGTTGTAGCATTCCTGGCTGCAGTGCCCAGGCGGGTTACATTCATCCAGGTCATCACATGTCTTGGTGTCGTTACTCAGCTGGTAGCCCATGGGACATGTGCACTGGGCACCAAAGGGTCCCTGGATGCAGCCGAGGGTACACCCTGCATTGTTGTCCGTGCAGCTCGCTTGATCTAGGAGGGTGAAAAGATGAGGTAAGAAGATCAAAACTCCTCGCTGACAGGAAATCTGGAAAAATGAATAGAAGCAATGCATCTGAGAATAGTTAGCTACTACAGTATACAGTAATCACAGTGCTCTAAATAGAGCTTGACACTGTACCGTAATCTACCTGAATAAAAAACATTGTATCATTATTTGTATATTCTGAAACACATTGTTTGAAACACTACACACTAGCATTTTCTTTAATCCTCCAATTGTCTACCCGTATTTGGATGGTTAGTGTGGAGAGCAGGATTTGGGATGAATCAAAACTAAACGTGTGAGGATTAACCAATGATTGAGGTTGTTCCTACCTGGCAAAGTCTCGTCTGAAAGCAGTGAGGAAGGCGAGAAAGGAAAATCATAGATCAATTTTGAGTAGTTAAAACTGAAATACAAACCAAAAATCAACACATGCATGATTTATACACAAGATTCTGCCCATAGCCAAAATTCCTGGCAAACATTAGAAATCTCAATTGGTTGCGAACGGAAATTGTGAAAATATGTATGGATTTCAAGTGACCAGTAGACCATCGAAATTTACCAGAAAGAGAACACACATTATACAGAGTGGACATCATTTTGTTAACGTTACACTATTAGCAAGCTGGCCTAATAGGCCGAAAATAGGACAGGGCAACTTACTGCAGAGGGGGGATTCATCTGCACCATTAGGACAGTCGGGGGTGTTGTCACACACCCTACTGATGTTGACGCACACACTGTGTCCTGGGCACTGCCACTGCCAGCTCGGGCAGCGGAAAGGTGGCGTGGGGCAGTCTCTCTCGTCACTCATGTCCCTGCAGTCGTTGTCGCCGTCGCAGAGCCAGCCGCGGTAAACACAGTTACCGTTGTCGCAGCGGAACAGCGAGGAGGGGCAGGTGCGTGGGGGGCAGATGTGGTGCTCGTCAGAGCCGTCCTCGCAGTCCGGGTGACCATCGCACTCCCAGGCGGCGGGCACACAGCTGCCATCTGACTGGCACTGGAACTCGCTCTCGTGGTGGCACATCCCTGGCGGTCGGGTGGCTGGGCACAGCAGGACGAAATGATGTCAGACAGTGAACCATCGTGTGGCTGAAGCGCAGATGGTATGTAATCTGCCCGAGAGGTGCTCAAACTGCTCTCCTCTAAAACGAGCGGGACATTGAACTCCACATACAGTAAAAATGGATCATTAGGTTATTTTTGACTCAAAGGAAAGAGAGTGGATAACAATACGACACGTTTTGTAAACATGCCACATTTCTACATATGTAGAAAACTACCGCCACAGCAAAATGCTATCCATTTTGTTTGGCAAATTTGGTCATATACAGATGGTTATTGTGGATGGATGGCAGGTTAGCGATGAATGAAAGCTAAACGAAAAATTCATCAATGTTTTAAGGTTGTTCCTACCTTGTAGGTGCTCAAAATCCTCTGATGGCAAGAAAAGGAAAATATACTGTAGAAACTGACGGTAATAAATTCCTTGTGGCTGAAACCAAGAGGTGGAATACTTACGGCAGCCCAACTCATCGGAACGATCGCTACAGTCAAAGACCCCATCACAGCGATAGTAGGAGTTGACACACTGGTGTCCAGTCGAGCACTTGAACTCGAAGGCTGTGCAGTTGTAAACTTGAAGAAGAAAAACAACAGGTTAGGCTGATATAGCGTAGCTAAAGATGGAAGGCCACAGGAAAACGTTTAGAACACACTGAGTAATTGTGAATGATATATAACATAACACACATCAATGGTGTGAGAGGCTTATCCAATGCAAACGTAAACTGCTTGGTTTCAAGGCTTAGTCAATTGATTACCACATGCTGATTTCATATGAATTTGTTTTTAGAACAACACTCACTGCAGCCCTGCTCATCAGCCCCATCCACGCAGTCCCTGTCCCCGTCACACACATAGTTGGGGTCGATACAGCGGTGGTCTGGGCACTGGAACTGTTCTGGGTGGCATGTACCACTGAGGCCTGTCAATACAGAGAGAACCAGTGAGATGTAGGACTTACAGAAAATTCAAATAAGGCCCTCAACCACAGTGGAACGCATTATAACTCGAAAAATTAAAGAGATTCTAGGCTACGGGACTCACTGCAGTCGGTTTCGTCCGAGCCATCAGCACAGTCATTGTCTGTGTCGCACACCCAGATCAGAGGGATGCAGCGGTGGTTGGCACATGTGAACTGGTTGGCAGGGCAGGTGCCAGGGGTCTGGGTGGGGCAGTCCTGCTCATCGCTGCCGTCGAAGCAGTCGTTGTGACCGTCGCAGCGCCAACCGCGGGGCACACACTGATGGTTGGCACAAGTGAAAGCTCTGGTTGAGCAGGTGGTGTCTGAGAAAGAAAATTGCTGATTAAGAAAATTATTTTATCTACTTGCTAAAACACTGGAAAAAGCCAGTCTGGGATATACTATATTTAGGTATACTAAACAGCGTTACCCGAGCCTTAAAGATGCAGTCAGCAATTTCTGGCCACTGTTGGTAAAAGTGGCGCTGTCAAGGCAAAACTTGTGCCCCACAAAGTATCACTCACTTTTAAATTTGTAATTTCATGCCTCACTGATATATGCAAATGGTTTTACATTTAGAGTTTGCAAACATAAACAACATATTAACCATCCAACAGGAAATGGTTTTAAAAGATTATTTACGTTCCAGACTGCATCTTTAATAAAATGCTTTGAGCAGCATACAACAGTATATTCTAATGTAACATAACAATTGCATTACTATGAGCTCCGCCGCAGTTGGCCTCATCGCTGTTATCGTGGCAGTCGTCAACTCCGTCGCACCGGTAGTTACGAGGGACACACTTCCCATTGGTGCAGGAGAAAGAGTTGGCGCCACACTGCAGCGTGGGGGGTTCATTGGAAGGGTCCTCCACACACGCCTGCTGGTTGGGAGCCAGCTTCATGCCATACGGACAGCCACACACTCTCTGGGAGTCTGGAGCCGGGAAGCAGAAATGGCTGCAGTCGCCATTAGGGTTAGTATTCCTATTGCAGAAGTTGGAACCTGAGAGAAAGGGGGGGGGGG
>JACXGM010036523.1:0-11361 GCA_016801145.1 Umbra pygmaea
CGGACCACCAGACTTAAAAACAGTTTCTTCCCACAGGCCATTCGGCTGCTCAACATGGAACACAGACACTGATCGCAAATCGTCTGTTGAGCACTAACACTCTCTGGTCACTTTATGCTCTCTACATCTGATGTAGCAGAATTCAAATGCACCTTTAAAAGCAATTTTCCATGCCAAATCTATAATATTTACTACTTCTGCTGTTGTACATTTTCCACACCACTGCTTAGTACATAGCGTTTTATTATTATTATTATTACTATTGTCATTATTATTTTAAAATTCTTATATCGTTGTAATTGTTGTTTTTAAGCCCACTGCATAGAATTGCCGTGCCATGTCAAAAGAATTTCTCTGCATAAGATGATGTATGTTATTCGATGCATATGATAAATAAACAACTTTGACTTTGATATAGCTTACCGGTAATCAATCTACTGGGATATGTAGGAAATTAAAATATTTAAACGATTTCTGTTATCTCTAATTAGCAAACACAAAGCACAAGTTTAATTAAAATTATAATTAATGGTGTGAAATCTGACTTAAGAATTCAAATTCTACAAATAATAAAAAATTGGAAAATAGGCTACTACAGCATAGCTATCCTTTGATATTATAAATAGATTTGTTTTTGTATTCTACTATTACAGTAGAAAAAATACATTCAACAACAACAAAAATCTTCATGTAATTCATCTGTTTAGAGACCTTTTTACTTAGGCTTATATAAACACAATGGGGTGATGCTCTTGATGGCTGGATGCAGTGATGGCTTCGCTGGAGGCTGTGGAGAATGCGGTCTTTAATGAGGATGATTCGCATGCTAATGACGCCGATGGGTGTCAGCAGTTGGCGGTTATTGGTAGTGTGGAAGGCCTGGCTGTTCTAGTGTTAAAATACAAACAGTCCATTACGAGGAGAAACTTAGAATTAAACAGCAGGGCAGATCAAGACCTAAGATTGATTTATTGCAAAAGATAGGCCAAAGTAACAAGTTTTTTCAGCTCTCCTGGTGACAAAGTTAGCTGGCTGACTGGAAGTGCTGTGACAAAGAAAATGTACTGCTGGCCATGCCTCTTGATGGAACCATCTCACATATGTGTTGTTTGGTCAAAGGTGGGTTTTGGAGATCTGTCTAACTTTGACAGGGCATATAAAAGGCATAAAAAAAGGAATAAACATGTGAGTGCGTGTGGAAGATTAAGTTGCATGGGCAGGATCAGGGTTGAGCAAAACAGGGCTTTCCTAAACCACTTTATTGATGTGACATCATTGCTTGGCTGGCAGGAGCTGTCATTTAGCGGACATGAGAGTAGTGAATCATCCAACAAGGGGAATTACAAGGAGTTTATAAAAATATTAGCTAAATATGACTCTGTTCTGTCCACACAATTGGAATCCTCAGCTGTGTTTTTTGGTACTATTCAAAATGACTTGATCTCTGCTCTTGTAGCCACCATTTCTGGTGACAAACAACTGATATATCCTGCCGTGCCCAACTCTTGGATTTTTTAAATGTTGCTGGGGGGCAAGATGCGCAGTCCGTTCTTGATGTATCAAATGAGAACATGCAGGGCTACAATTTTAAGGATAAGCTTGTGGGACAGAACAATGATGGAGCTGCTCTCATGGCTTCAGCTCTCAATGGTCTGTGTGCCACAGTGAAAGCAATAGCCCCCAGTGTAATGTTTGTGCATTGCTATGCACACAGACTGAATATGGTGTTGTCACAGGGGGCTAAATGCTCACCTGTTTGCATCACTCTGGGTTTGCCACATTTTTTTTCAAAATCCACAAAGAGGATGTCTCTTCTGGTGTTCAAGGTTGCCCAGAAACCCTCCTACTCAATGGAATTTCACATCATAGTGAGCACTGTGCCAAACAATTATTATTATGATTTGATTAACATCATAGCAGATACGATAATGGATGATGATCAACTGGATTGTGCCAAAAGGCTTTGTGAGGAAACTGGAGGATTTTGAGTTTTTGTTGATGTTGTACATATATCAACTAATCTGCTCTGAGACTGATGTGGTTTTTGATATTGTCAAGCAGAGGGCTATGGGTGTTCTTTACTGCAAGAAAATCATTGAGTCCCTTCTTGCATTTGTCAAAGAGAAGAGGTCAGAGGGGGCTTTCCAAGCTTTTTATGCCAAAGCTGCAGATCTCACATCAGACCCACGAGATGAGCCCGTCTGACCCAATTCTCTTTGACAAAGGATCCCCAAGAGCGCTATAGAAATCTGTACATGGCCATCCTTGATAACATCTTGAAGAATATTTCGTTGTGTTTTTCACATTTGGAAAGAAGGCTCTTCTTAGAATTAGTCAATCCAGTGAAATTTGACGGCATGAGACAAGTGTTTCCAGAGGAGACCTTCCAAAGTGTCCTGAAAATCTATGACATCACTTTGATTCAGGGACACTGAGGTCTGAATGTCCTGTATTCAGATCTGGGGCCTCATGTTTAAAAGATTGTGCAGTTTACATACCAGAAGATGGCGTACGCCCAAAACAGGAAAAGTACATACGCACAGAAATATTCACATGTATAAAACTAGTTGTACGCCAGGGCCTGTGCACCTTTCCTGTATAAATCACAATCAATGTGAGATTGACCGCACGTTAATGAGCCATTGAACTTGGTTTCAAAAGACATTCAAAATAAAGAATGCCTTATACCTGCATTTGACTCCTCCATTCTCTCCACAAACTTGACAACGATAGTATGTCACCTAAGTGTTTACTTATATGAATTCTGACTTTTTCTGTATTAACCTGTGCTTTTCCTCTGACTACCGAGATCCGCCTTCCCCATTGTACCTTTGCCTGAGCTTGCCTGTGTATCAAAACTTGCTGCCCGTGACATTCTTTAAATAGTTGGATCCTGCACTGTACTTCTGCCTGATTGTAGGTCACCGACCCTCGCCTGGACTACGTTTATTCACTGCAGTTCTCTTCTCTACCCTGAATTATTCCTTGGAGCCATATTAAACAACCATCATTTATAAATCCTGTGTTGAGTCGTTACACTCTTTTTTTAAACGTCCTGACATTTTATTCAAACCTGCATTAAAACTACATTTCTTGTCTGTTCCGTTTTCAAAAAAGTTGATGGAAGTCACAATCATATTTTTGCAACTATAGATCTTCCTTTTTATAAGTTTTACCATTATGCTATAAATAGTCATTAAATATTAAATATGACAAAAACTGTTCGGGTCGGGTGCGCATTTGAGAATATCAATCTCATTGGTGTTCTCCAGATATTGCTCTGTTTGTCATGTAACTTTGTATTTTATCAACTTTTAAGATTAATTATGAACTGCTTCATCAACCTTGTGGTTAAACATATATCAGGGCTTGACATTAACTTTATTGACCACTTGTCCTTCGGACAAGTAAATCTGTTTTTTACTTGTCCAATAGCAAAAACTACTTGTCTGAAGCAGACATTGTTTTTTTTAACATGAATGTCTGTATTTCTGGGAAAAAGGTAATAAGTCTATACATTTTTCCCAGTGTCATGTTGAAACCAGGGAATGTAAGCTATAAAAGTATATTTTAACTTTCCCTTTCAGGGAGGGATTCTTGCAATGGCACCAAGGTCATCAGCCAGGGCATTAACGCCATCTAGAAAAATAGCCAACTTATTTACACTTAAAAGCAGCAATTCCCTTCAACGTGAAGTGCCATCACATTTACAACAGGGCCTCAAACTAAAATTTTGGCACTGGCAAGTACTACTACAGTCATATTATTTAGGCAATGTTTGACAACATTCTCTCCTATAATTGATGTATTCACAGTTGTAAATAACATGGTTCACTGCTACATTCGTTTTAACTTCTGTGACTGAGACATAAGATGTGGAATAAATGTTCTATCTACCGCTTTAAGGTTGCCATGGTAACGAAGTCTGTAGAATATATCTGTGACTGGCTATCTTGAATCCAATCTTTTTTCTCAAGCAGTTGCAGTTCAAACTCGTAACCAGGCTGGAAAATTAACTTAGCCAATGTGGCTGGTGGATGCTCTATTTTTACCAGCCAATTCTACCAATTTAAAAAAGAACGCAACTGCATCTTCTATATTGCTTCAATACATGAAATTCATCATTAATAAATCTTATTAGGCAAATTACAAAAGGGGACATGTTGGAAGACAAGTCTGTGAGACGAATGGTTTTCAGATGATTGACAAATTGTGCTAATTAATGTATGTCCTACTACTATTTTTATTTGGCTACTTTCAGACAATAGTAGGTAGTTTTCAAACTTGAGATGTGTAGCCTAAAACTTTACTGTTGTAACCTATTCCACAATATTTACTTAGTCAGCAGGTAATTTTACTTTTGTAAATTTGTTTTATAATAATCTATTTGCAAAACATCTGAGATTTTTTATAAAATAATCCAAACATTAATTTAATTAGCTCAAATCAAAATTGCAAGCAGATGCTTCTTCAGCAATGAAACCAAACATGATACCAATATGATATATAATATGAAAACATATTATGGCAAAGTAAGTTTGGGTACTTGAGTTATAATCAGTTGTTCATCAACTAAGTTTGCAATTGAGAACTTTGACATCATACCGTTACATTTGTGTGTGCGTGCGTGTTTAAGATTCTCTGGTCAAACGAGAACGCTGCCTATCAGAATCCAATCTCTTCCAGATTGGATTCTGATAGGCAGCGTTCTATTGGATTCTGATAGGCAGCGTTCTCAGACTAAACGAACACCAACACCCCGCGTCGTTTCACCAATGAGCACTTAACATCACGCATTTTGTGCATGAAATGGTTGCTTGTTTTACTTTTTTCCTATCACGAAACATAACATTATATAGCCTAATCGTATCACATTCGCGTTAAATCCCTCACATCTTTAATACATGATTTGCCCATTATATTTTCTACATTGACTTATAGCCTACTGTGGTTTAATACTGAGGAAAAAACTAGCTTTTTTTGCATGTGATAATTTCGTACCCTGACTAATAACAACATTCATGCATGTAAATTAAAAACATCAGAACTTTTGGAACATGGTATTAAAAGTATCGCTTTAAAGATTTATTCTCTCGCGCAATGCTTCTGAATTGTCTTTATGACACGCGCTCATTCAATTTCGGCCACTGTTGTCACGCGCAGTTAATATAAAAGTGGTGATTGTTTTGTCCAACTGTTAAACATCAGTAACACTTTGAATATCACTATGGTATATTATGTAATAAATCACAACCTTTATATGCATAGTTTTAGATTACTTTTTTGATGAAGTAATGAGCACTTGCAGTGTGAAAACAGAGCTGTGTTTCATGTGACCACCGTGCAGCAAAACCGTGTTTGAGAACAGATGATAAAATCGCGGTCATAGTCTACATGACTTCTTCTTCTTCTTTGGGTTATTGGCGGATCGCAACCAACTTAAGGTGCATCTACCGCCACCAACTGTACCAGAGTGTGAGGCGGGTCACGGCCCACCCAATTCAACACCACCCACCACACCCCACCACCTTAGAAATTAAAATACAGCCCCACCCATCCCACTACCTACCCTCCCCCTTCCCCTTCCCTTTCATCATCTCGTGAACCATCTCCCCCGTGACGTCAGTAATACCCATAAACTCCCTAGCAGCACCCACCACAACATCTATCCTCGCATTCCGTCCCTTAACCTGACTACAAACATTTATCACACTACACAAAAACGCCAAAAACTCAACCCTGCCCACCACCAGTGAATCCTTACAAACCACACACTCATGCTTACACCGGGCCTACAACCCTCTCCTTCTCCACCTGCACACCAACACCATGTCCCCCCATCCTCCACACCGCTTCCGCATACGTGACCCCATCAACCATCTTAACCCGCTGTGCCTCCGCCGCCTTCTTCTAAACCACACACCCCCCAAACGCAGCACTGTGCTCCCCACCACAATTACAACACCTCACCACGTCCCCTACCCCACACTTACCATACTCATGCGCACCCCCACACCTACCACACCTACCCTTCCCTCTGCACACAGCAGCCACATGCCCCATCCGTTGACAATTAAAACACCTCAGTGGCGGTGGCACATATTCCCTTACATAAAAACTAAGATTCCCTAAGTGCACCCTACCGAGCAAAGGCCCCCCAAACTCCAACAACACCGTGGGACTCACCCTATCTATCCCCAACGCCCTACTGCCCAAACGTCTCGCCTCCAACACCACCCCACCCGACACAATCTCCTTAAGCTCCTCTATTGACAGATCCTCTGGCACACCCATGATCACCCCTCTCAACTTCACCGCATTCCCAGGCACCAGACAGTTCACCTTACCCCCATTCAACACCTCCAACCTCAGTAACTCATCCCTCAGAGCCACACTACCCACCACAATAAGAACCCTCCCACCACTCAAACACCTAGCATCCACCACCCTCCCAACCTGTTCCCTAATTGCCGCCGTGAGTGACACTAACTACTCTCTAACCCGAACTACTCTCACCACCCTCTTTCTTCCGTGCTCGCTTCTTCTTCCTCTTAACATACCGTGCTTCCTCAAACCCTACCGCCACTCCAGCTACACCCACACTACCATCCGAACTCCCATCCATGCCGACCTCACCCCCTGCACAGCCGTCGCGACCCGGCACCAACACGGTATCCAACTTGGTTTTCTCTTCCAGCACCAGTCTATCGGATTCCATAATTTCCGCCAGCTCCTGCTCCAACTCCTCCGCAGTGGAACCCCACGAGTACGCCATGCCTCCCCACCAGTCTACATGACACACACACACCGGGTCTGTCTGCAGACTGCAAGAGAGAGGCGTAACTTGAATGGGGCGTAACGTGAAGTTGTCCAAATTCTTAATGTAAATGTGATCTAAGCCTTACCCAAACCCTTACCCTAACCTTAACCACTCAGAAATCTTGCTGTTAATTCGATCTAAGCAGAGATGGGAAGTAACGAAGTACAAATACTTTTTTTTCATTACTGTACTTAAGTAGATTTTTCAGATATTTTTACTTTACTATTCATTTTTGTGCCGACTTTTTACTTTTACTCCTTACATTTTTAACACGAATATCGGTACTTTCTACTCCTTACATTTTACAAAATTGTCTCGTTACTTTAGTTTCAAATAATTTCAGTGAAGTTACCAATAATATTTCTCTCGTCATCAATACCGAATTAAATCTAATTGGATGGAAATATGCCTTGCATTTGACGCACCACTACAAGACGACTCTCCACACTTTCGGTGGCATTCATTCGCGGCAGATCATTGCGGCTTGATCGCGGTAACGTAGCATAGTTTTATGTACGGTGACATGATTGAAAATGAAGAAAACGGAGATCCCAGAGATTCGACAAGCAGCAAGGAATTCCCAATCATCCATGGCCTTATCTGAGGGAGATGTTTGACATAGTCATGAAGAATGTCTCCTGGCAAATGTGCTGTAAAATTGAGGAATACTTTTGAACACTTTGCAGTCTCTTCCTGTCCATTCCAGACACACACACACACACACACACACACACACACACACACACACATGCTTTTTCACTCACTCACTCTCCTACACGCAATAACACTATGACACGTTCAAAATCACAAAAGGTGTGTACCGGTATATTTGTCCTATACAAAAATTACATTATGACACGTTACACAGAAGGTCTGTATAAACTAGTTGCTCCCAAGTTCTTTAAGAGATTCAGGACAAATCCATGCACAAATCCACAGATTTGAGGGCATACATCACCTACCAGTTTTCTTTTGCTGGATGTCTATTTGCAATTTAATAAAAAAAATTATGCAATGCACACTGAATTTGTAATTTCTCCAACTTTTATAGTACTTCAATTGTAAAAATTGTGATCCTGACATTGCATTTATTATTATTAACACTCCATGTTCAAAGATTTACTAGATGTCATTTCTAATACACTGCTGCCATCCCTTAGTTGTAACTTTAAAAGTATGGGGAACTTGAGCACACACAACTCCACATTTAGGGCCGCCCGGTAAAAGAAATGACTGTGCAAAAACAAAATTTGGGACCTCCTCAGGACTGGGCCTGGGACAACAATCCCAGTTGTCCCAACCTGTCAGCGTCCCTACACAAATTAATAACTTGCTACTCAGTCAGAATCTTATTAACCTGGGCCCATATTTATCAAGCTTCTTAAAGTGCCATTTTAGTCTTAAGTGCTGCGAATTGACAAAATTTACTCCTACTCTCAAACTTGAGTGTAAAAGCAAGTTATCAAATTTCTCAAAGCTAAGAATCACTCTTACTCTCCCAGCTATTTAAGACCGCTCGAGAGGTCTCTTAAGTGGTTAAGAGTTGCCAGTAGGGGCTTGTAATGGCGTAGACAGAGACGTGCGCAAATCTTTTAGGAGAGGAAAAATGTTTTTTTTTTTTTATTGTTTGACGCTGCTTAATTAAATAAAAACGGTATTGTTTGGACAGAGCAGGCATCATCTTCGTCAGCGACTGAGTGAGGAAAGTCATTTCACCAGTGACATTTATACAGCAATTCATTCTCAGATGAATTGAAGGTGGCGATTATGCTTCGTTTGCAACGCAATGCTGATGATTTGGCCCATCACAACCATCAATAAGCCGAATTGTAATGGAAACAATTATTGCACTTACAGCTCAATACATTGTCACGCGTTTTACTGACTTCCCAACAACACCCCGCATAATCCAACAGAAGCAAACACAATTCATGCAAATAGCCGGCTTCCCAAGAGTAGTAGGAGCAATGGATGGCACTTATTAAAGATCATTGCTCCCAGGGTCAACGAGAATGTTTATAAGTATAATAAGAGTTACCACAGCATCAAACGCACAAGTAGAGTTTGATGCAGACTACAACATTTTGGATGTGGTACCCAAATGGCCTGGGTCTACCCATGACGCATGATATTAAATGAAAGTGGCCCGAAGCAGCTGTTTGAAAGGCACTTTCCGCCGCCGGAGGATACACGCTCGTGGCTGCTCACCCATTTCCATATGCCACTTACAGAAGCCCAAATTAAATACAACAGCTAGCCTTTTTGTAAGCTATTTATTCACAATTGTTTTATAGTTTATTTATAGAACACTGGATCCTAATATAGGCGATATATCATATATCCCTTCACAGGGCACATCGTATCACACGAAGTGTGGTGGAGAGGGACTGGCCAGTGGAAGCGCAAATTCCACATTCTCCACTCAGAAATTCAACTACAGCAAGCAGTGTTTCTTATTCTCTCCAGTTCGGTTATCTTCTGAAATCCATGGTGGCTTTGATTACATCATTAACTCTAGGCTATATATAGGCAGGTCAGTTAACAGCACACTTGTTTGAAATATTTAATTGAGAAATAGTGGAAAACATGTTGGAAACCTTTTTTGATCTTTAATTTACAATGTGTATATCATAATGGATTCTCTTGAAAATTCTTTATTGTCAAATGTTTGTTGAATGTCAACTCCTCTTATGAATGTCACCATTGAATGTGAATTTATCTGAGAATATTCTTAAACAAGTACATCTATTCAGTGATTGGATCTTGCCTATGTCATCATCCAAAATCCCGTTTGCGGCACATCAAAGTGTCGTGAATCAGCTCTAAGACTGACACTTAAGATTTAGTCCTACACTTCACTAAAAGTAAGACTGAGATGTTTGATAACTAACTTTTAAGCGCAGCTTTGAGCCAAGAATTTTCTTACTCTTAAGTTAAGTCTTAGCAGTGTTTTATCAAGAGTAATTCTAAGAAGCTTGATAAATATGGGCCCTGGAGTCCCAGTCTCTGTCACAAAAATCATATATGTGATGTTTTAGGCCTCTTGGCAGACATCTAGTTAAAATGTAGGCAATGGCACATAAGAGCCTTTTTTATATGTCCATGGTCGATTGCACTCTAGTAACATTTGTGTGGTCCAGGTAGCTTTGCATAAAAAATGGTTGTCATTCGCAAGGCTACTTTTACTTTTATACTTTAAGTAAATTGCCACGCCTGTACTTTTTTACTTTTACTTGAGTAATGAAGTTAAATCAGTACTATTTACTGATTATTATACAGTGCGCTATTTACTGTTCTCGCGGTCATTTTGGAACTAGGCGTAACTTGAAGGGGCGTAACTTGAAGTCTTGCAGGCTGCAGACAGATACTACAGTTTTTTTTGCCAAAAAAGGACAAGTCACCAATATTCGATTAAGTTCTTTAGCTCAGTGTACTTGTTAAATTACAATTAATGTGACTTGTCCATTCGGACAAGTGATTCTACGAGCTCCTTGTCCGACTACTTTTTTTACTTGTCCCGGACAAGTGGACAAGCCCTAATGTCGAGCCCTGCCTAATGGCAATCAGGCTACCTCTGACGAGCACATGGAGGGTTGTGCGGCCCACCAAAGAAATGCCACCCCACACCAACACTGACCCACTGCCAAACTGGCCATGCTGGAGGATGTTGCAGGCAGCACAACGTTCTCCATGGCGTCTCCAGACTCTGTCACATCTGTCACATGTGCTCAGTGTGAACCTGCTTTCATCTGTGAAGAGCACCGGGCACCAGTGGCGAATTTGCCAACCTTGGTGTTCTCTGGTAAATGCCAAACTTCCTGCATGGTGTTGGGCTGTAAGCACAACCCCCACCTGTGGACGTTGGGCCTTCATACCACCCTCATGGATTCTGTTTCTGACCGTTTGAGTGGACACATGCACATTTGTGGCCTGCTGGAGGTAATTTTGCAGGGCTCTGGCAGCGCTCCTACTTGCACAAAGGCGGAGGTAGCAGTCCTGCTGCTGGGTTGTTGCCCTCCTACGGCTTCCTCCACGTCTCCTGATGTACTGGCCTGTCTCTTTTATGCTCTGCACACTATGCTGGCAGGCACAGCAAACATTCTTGCCACAGCTCGCATTGATGTGCCATCCAGGATTTGCTGCAGTACCTGAGCCATTTATGTGAGTTGTAGACACTGTCTCATGCTACCACTAGAGTGAAAGCACCGCCAGCATTCAAAAGTGACCAAACATCAGCCAGGAAGCATAGGAACTGAATTGTTCTGTGGTCACCACCTGCAGAACCACTCCTTTATTGGGGGTGTCTTGCTAATTGCCTATAATTTCCACCTGTTGTCTTTTCAGGTTGGTGGTTCGATCCCCGGGTCCTCCTGACCAAGTGTCGAGGTGTCCATGAGCAAGACACCTAACCCCAGCTGCTCCCGACGAGCTGGCTGGCGCCTTGCATGGCTGACACCGCCGTCGGTGTATGAATGTGTGAATGAATGGGTGAGTGTGAGGCAATGTAAAGCGCTTTGGTGGCCATTGTTGGTCAGAAAAAG
>JACXGM010036524.1:0-11361 GCA_016801145.1 Umbra pygmaea
GGAACACACAAGCCCTAGATTAACTATAATAGATCTAACCATAGTTCCAGGAGAACAGGGGAATGAGTATACCGGCTGTATATAATTAGACGATTGGAACACACAAGCCCTAGATTAACTATAATAGTTCTAACCATAGTTCCAGGAGAACAGGGGAATGAGTATACCGGCTGTATATAATTAGATGATTGGAACACACAAGCCCTAGATTAACTATAATAGATCTATCCATAGTTCTAGGTGAACAGGGGAATGAGTATACCGGCTGTATATAATTAGACGATTGGAACACACAAGCCCTAGATTAACTATAATAGATCTAACCATAGTTCTAGGTGAACAGGGGAATGAGTATACCGGCTGTATATAATTAGACGATTGGAACACACAAGCCCTAGATTAACTATAATAGATCTAACCATAGTTCCAGGAGAACAGGGGAAGGCGCCGCCACACTCCATAATACACAACACATAACATAAAACATTAGTACATGACTAAATATACACCAAGATGCCTACATATAATACATCTTTATACACAATGAGTCCATTTCTCAGTTCATGTCCACACCATCCCACTCTGGGACAGCGTGACAATATCAGTGAGTGTGGGTGCTAGCATGCCCTGCCTGCAGTCCTAACCTGTCTCCAACTGAGAATGTGTGGTGAAGCATAACAAATAAGGAAACCGTAACATGGCATTCACAGAGACTTTGGGCCCTATTTTAACGATCTAAGCGCATGGCGTGAAGCGCATGGCAAAAGTGCGCTTTGGGCGTGCCCAAATCCACTTTTGCTAGTTTGACAGCGGATTAAAGGGTCCATACAACCCATCTAAAAGGGTTGTACTAAGTGTCTTCATTAAT
This sequence comes from Umbra pygmaea, assembly GCA_016801145.1. Lineage (NCBI taxonomy): Eukaryota > Metazoa > Chordata > Actinopteri > Esociformes > Umbridae > Umbra > Umbra pygmaea. Next base: position 869 of record JACXGM010036524.1, read on the forward strand.
TCATGGGTGTGTTTTGGGCGTAACATGCAATAAACCAATCAGAGATTCATCTCCCATTCCCTTTAAGAGCCAGGCGCTTTTGTACCTTTCGCGCACTGTTATTATGACGGCGGATTTGCTGCGTCGGTCTCAAACTAGCAAAGACACTTGCGTTCGGACTATGCGCTATGTTGCGCCGGGTGCAAGATAGGGCTCTTATATATGTTTAGTTATTTTCCATGTATTTGTGTCTATTCAGTGCATTGCATGTAGTTTTAAGTTCTCTTATATTTACATGTAATATCCCTTTAAGTTCTGTGATGACACCTCTCCCAGTTTGGCTTCACTAGAGTAGGGTTTAGGTTTGGGTAGACATTTATCTTGCAGATCTGATTTGTAATGACATTCAGCCATGTTAGAGTAGCTAGTTAGTTCTTTCTATATAAGCTGGCCAAACTGGGAAAGAGGTGTCGGTCATTGATTTATTGTTACGTGTATCTGTGAAGGCTGTTCGTTTAGGGAGCTGAGATAATTACGGGTATGTTGTGAAAAGAGCGTAGTTATGCTTGAGTTAGTTATGCGTACACTCCGTACATTTATATGTAAGCCATGCAGTGTTCGCGCCACTGTTTTAAGAGCACGTAGTCTATTGTGTATTATCATTGTGCAACTCGCATTCTGAGTCACCTACAACTACGGTCATGTAAGATCCTTGGATAATTTATTAATATATATCATCTGTCAACTGCATCTACTGCTGCTGGTCTCTCTCCTCACCACATCACTACACAAACCGTGACAGCAACAAAGGCCCTGTACTTTTGTGCAGCTGAAGAAATGGTTGAATGGGGGGAAAATTCTGCTTCCTAAACTTAACCAACTGGTGTCTTCAGTGCCCAAATGCTTATACATGTAAGTGTTATTAAAAGAAAAGGTGAAGTTACACAGTGGTAAACAATCGACTGTCCCAACTGTTTTGGAGTGTTTAGCCGTCTTTAGATTTGAAATGACTGTGAATTTAATATACAAAGTAAAATATCACATTGTGTTAATAATGTGTTTTCAGTATAGTACAGGGTGAATTTATCAGATTTTTTTGTCCATTTTCCATACAGTCCCAACTTTTTCAGAATTGGGGTGGTATACTGTGTTGTTTTTGTCTCATTTGATTAATTTTTTTATCTATTTTTTTGAGTGAAGATCTGATGTTTTAGGACATAATTATGCAAAAATACAGAAAACTCTAAAGGGTTTCATAAACTTTGAAGCACAATTGTAGTTGATGAATTTACACAACAAAAATAACAGGAGTTTCACTAACCTTCAGATAAAGGTCCATTCAGTAGATAAACTTAAGAAAAAAAATATTGAATTAGTTATAGGCCTAAATATTCAAAATGCACAAAGTAAATATAGAGCTAAAACACATGATGATCTCAGCAAGACAGAACATGATTACCTTGCAGGCACTATTTTGTGGTTTACCACATTGGAGGTCACAAACTGTTAATATGCTTAGTGTATGGTGTGAGCGACACATTTTTACTGACTTCTGCCAGTTTGGATCTCCTCACTTCTCTATACTGGCTTGTAAACACATTCAAGACTCAAAATAGGAGAAGCCAGATGTACTGTATAGAGAACTAATTCAGTTGATGTACAGTAATTTTACTTTAAGAATGTACTAATTGTGGATTGCATCTTTAAATGTACATAGCATAATTATAAACATTTTATTAAAATTCTATTAGATACAGAATAATTAAAACCCAATTGTAAGTTTTTCAGACATATTTGATGCAAACGTTGACCATTTATAATTGTCATAGTTTATTATGTCTAGAAATATCTTTCAGAGTATTCCTATTAGCAAATCTACCACTGAAACAAGTTTGTGGTAGTTTACTTCAATGTTAAACGTGAAGTAAAATGCATCTCTAAGAAAGCATGCATGTAAAAAATATCTGAATTCACTGTTTCCTCTATTTACCAAAAAAAATGTATGGATTTTTTCTAAAACAAACTCACCCACTGTCAGATACAGGAGGTCTCTATATACCTTGGTCTTCATCTCAAATAGAAAATAATGTATTCTGGTAAATTTAAGGAAGATTTCTGGTGCAATGTGTGTGTCTGAAAAATACTTTCTAGTGAGAGTATGAGGTTCAGAATAGGCAGACACATTTTATTGCACAATAAATGTACGACTTCCTCATTAAGTGTTCTTGCCATTGGCAAGACCATAGATATTAAATCTAAAAAAGCCTTATTAAACTGTTTTGCTTGGTCATTCGATTACTACACAAAAAATGGCGACTGTCGTTAGTTGTCATAGTAACAACACCTGAATCGGTTTAATGCGGAAGTAGGGCGCTAGATTTTTGCAATGGAATGGTACACATAAAAATGGCGGCCGCTCTGACCATTCTGCTACATTGATTTGCATTGGAATGGCACTTCCAATCATTCCATTTTTAACACACTGTCAGATACAGGAGGTCTCTATATACCCTGGTCTTCATCTCAAATAGAAAATAATGTATTCTGGTAAATTTAAGGAAGATTTCTGGTGCAATGTGTGTGTCTGAAAAATACTTTCTAGTGAGAGTATGAGGTTCAGAATAGGCAGACACATTTTATTGCACAATAACTTCCTCATTAAGTGTTCTAAATTCTGCTACATTGATTTGCATTGGAATGGCCCTTCTAATCATTCCATTTCTATGGGCAAGACACTTACTATTATCCGACATATACAGTGGGTACGGAAAGTATTCAGACCCCTTTTAAATTTTCACTCTTTGTTTCATGGCAGCCATTTAATAAAATCCAAAAAGTTCATTTTATTTCTCATGAATGTACACTCAGCACCCAATCCTGACTGAAAAAAACAGAAATGTAGAAATTTGTGCAAATTTATTAAAAAAGAAAAACTGAAATATCACATGGTCATAAGTATTCAGATCCTTTGCTGTGACACTCATATTTAACTCACATTCTGTCCATTTCTTCTGATACTGTTTGAGATGGTTCTACTACTTCATTGGAGTCCTGCTGTGTTTAATTACACTGATTGGACTTGATTAGGAAAGGCACACACCTGTCTATATAAGACCTTACAGCTCACAGTGCATGTCAGAGCAAATGAGAATCATGAGGTCGAAGGAGTTACCCGAGGAGCTCAGATAAAGAATTGTGCCAAGGCTCAGATGTGGCCAAGGTTACAAAATAATTTTCTACAGCACTCAAGGTTCCTAAGAGCACAGTGGCCTCCATAATCCTTAAATGGAAGAAGTGTGGGACAACCAGAACTCTTTCTAGACCTGGCCGTCCAGCCAAACTGAGCAATCGTGGGAGAATTGCCTTGTCGAGAGAGGTAAAGAAGAACCCAAGGATCACTATGGCTGAGCTCCAGAGATGCAGTAGGGAGATAGGAGAAAGTTCCACAAAGTCAACTATCACTGCAGCCCTCCACCAGTCAGGGATTTATGGCAGAGTGGCCCGATGGAAGCCTCTCCTCAGTGCAAGACATATGAAAGCCCACATAGAGTTTGCCTAAGAACACATGAAGGACTCCCAGACTATGAGAAATAAGATTCTCTGGTCTGATGAGACCAAGATTGAATTTTTTGGCGTTAATTCTAAGCGGTATGTGTGGAGAAAACCAGGCACTGCTAATCCCCTGCCCAATACAGTCTCAACAGTGAAACATGGTGGTGGCAGCATTATGTTATGGGACTGTTTTCAGCTGCAGGGACAGGATGACTAGTTGCAAATGAAGGAAAGATAAATGCGGCCAAGTACAGAGATATCCTGGAAGAAAACCTCATCCAGAGTGCTCAGGACCTTAGACTGGGCCGAATATTTCTACATTTCTGTTTTTTTCTTTCAAGATGGGGTGCTGAGTGTACAGTAATGAGAAATAAAATGAACTTTTTTGATTCTATCAATTGGCTGCAATGACACAAAGAGTGAAAAATGTAAAGGGGTCTGAATACTTTAATACTTTCCGTATATTATTATTCAACTTATAGCAAATCACGTTGCTATAGTTTTGTTGAAGGTTTCATAAAACGATTTGGGAAATATTGTCATTTTTGTGGCGAGAAAAGTCCCATAGGAATGAATGGACGGAATGTTCAGTGTTATGCTGCGTTCGTTTATCTTTCCGAGTCGGAGCTCCGAGTTGGAGCTCGGAATGTTGCCTAGCAATGCACACCACACGCCCCCTTTTCCTCGGACATCCGACTTTCCCACTCGGAGAACTCAGAGGTGACCAAGCAGGAATTCCGAGCAGGAATACAAGATGGCTGCGCCCTGTGACTTGTAAACATGAATTGTTTTAATCGTTTTTCGGCCGCTTTGGTTATTTAAATGACACTTTCAATCACTCGTATTACTGCAATATGTTACTGCGCCCGTATCACTGCCTGTTGGTATGGGAATCGGTCTTGTTGTGAGTGAAATATTGATTCAAACCGGTGTGGCTAAACGTGGCTAGCGTTGTAACATAAGAAACTAAAACATCAAATAAAGTGAACATTTTAGAAGTTCAAATGGCTGCGTTTTGATATGGTGGGGTCAAAGTCATAATCATAATTTAAAAAAATAATACAGTGCTTTTGGAGCGCCTGGTACTTGGCCAACAACAGCTTTCTGGGTGGCATCTATGTTTTTCTCTGACTCGGACGTGCAAAAAAATAATAGAACGCATGAAGTGTGGAAGGGACATCATATCCGAGTTCCGAGTCGGATCTTTGTGAATAAACGAATGCAGCAGTTTTTGTGAATAAACGAATGGAGTTTGCGGCCGTTTAGAAATATATCCAAGATTTGGCAGTTGGCAGCTGCCTAATCTTGGATTTATTTCTAAACGGCCGCAAACTCCAACTTTTTTCACTCCATATACACAAATTTTATATCAAAACGTTCAGCTCTTCCTGCTGTCACTACACATGTCAATATCTAAGCCATAGCCTTAATAGTTTATATACCATGACCGTTTATTTGAAACTCACGTTCTCCATAGACATTCATTGATTCTCCACTCTAGCCAACTTTTATTTTGTACCCATTTTCAAACATGTGACTGTGCTTACAGTTTTACGGTTTCATGGACATACAGTTGTATGTAAAAGTTTAGACGCCCCTGACAATTTCCATGATTTTCATTTATAAATAATTGAGTGTTTGGATCAATAATTTCATTTTGATCTATCAAATAACTAAAGGATACAGTCATATTTCAGTAGTGAAATGAGGTTCATTGGACTAACAGAAAATGTGCAATATGCATCAAAATGAAATTAGACAGGTGCATAAATTTGGTCACTCACATCAATATTTAGTTGATCATCTTTTAGTAGGAATAACAGCCTCTAGATGTTTCCTATAGCCTGTAATGAGTGTCTGTATATTGGATGAATGTATTTTGGACCATTCCTCCTTGCAAAACATCTCCAGTTCATTTAGGTTTGATGGTTGCTGAGCATGGACAGCCTGCTTCAAATCATCCCACAGATTTTCAATGATATTCAGGTCTGGTGACTGGGATGGCTGTTCCAGAACATTGTACTTAGTCTGCATAAATGTCAGAGTATCCAGCGCCTGCATAACTTCAAATTTGTGACTGATTCCTCTACATTATTCTCAAGTATCTGCTGATGTTGAGTGGAATCCATGCGACCCTCAACTTCAACAAGATGCCCAGTACCGGCACAGGCCACACAGCCCCACAGCATGATGGAACCTCCACCAAATTTGACTGTGGGTAGCAAGTGTTTGTCTTGGAACACTGTGTTCTTTTACCACCACTCATAACAACCCTTGTTATGACCAAATATCTCAATCTTTGTTTCATTAGTCCATAGCACCTTCTTCCAAAATGAAGCTGGCTTGTCCAAAATGTGCATCTGCATACCTCAAGCGACTCTGTTTGTGGCATGTGTGCAGAAAATACTTTTTTCACATCACTCTCCTGTAAAGCTTCTCCTTGTACAAAGTCTGCTGAATTGTTGAACGATGTACAGTGACACCATCTGCAGCAAGATGATATTGTAGGTCTTTTGAGGTGGTCTGTGGGCTGGTTTTGACAATTCTCACCATCTCGCCTTTGCCTCTCTGATATTTTGCTTGGCCTGTCACGCTTGGGGTATGTAAGTCGCTTGGGGTATGTCTCTAACAGTTTTTCACATCGAGAGACTGAAATTTTTGCCCATTCCTCCTTGCAAAACAGCTCAAGCTCAGTGAGGTTGGATGGAGGGCATTTGTGAACAGCAGTTTTCAGTTCTTTTCACAGATTCTCAATTGGATTCAGGTCTGGACTTTGACTTGGCCATTCTAACACCTGGATATGTTTATTTGTGAACCATTCCATTGTAGATTTTGCGTTATGTTTTGGATCATTGTCTTGTTGGAAGACAAATCTCCGTCCCAGTCTCAGGTCTTTTGCAGACTCCATCAGGTTTTCTTCCAGAATGGTCCTGTATTTGGCTCCATCCATTTTCCCATCAATTTTAGCCATCTTCCCTGTCGCTGCTGAAGAAAAGCAGGCCCAAACCATGATGCTGCCACCGCCATGTTTGACAGTGGGGATGGTTTGTTCAGGGTGATGAGCTGTGTTGCTTTTATGCCAAACATAACATTTTGCATTGTTGCCAAAAAGATTGATTTTGGTTTCATCTGACCAGAGCACCTTCTTCCACATTTTTGGTGTGTCGCCCAGGTGGCTTGTGGCAAACTTTAAACTACACTTTTTATGGATATCTTTCAGAAATGTCTTGCCACTCTTCCATAAAGGCCAGATTTGTGCAGTATACGACTGATTGTTGTCCTATGGACAGACTCGCCCACCTCAGCTGTAGATCCTTGCAGTTCATCCAGAGTGATCATGGGCCTATTGGCTGCATCTCTGATCAGTCTTCTCCTTGTATGAGCTGAAAGTTTAGAGGGACGGCCAGGTCTTGGTAGATTTGCAGTGGTCTGATACTCCTTCCATTTTAATATTATTATTATTAACACGCTTGCACAGTGCTCCTTGGGATGTTTAAAGCTTGGGAAATCTTTCTGTATCCAAATCTGGCTTTAAACTCCTCCACAACAGTATCTCGGACCTGCCTGGTGTGTTCCTTGTTCTTCATGATGCTCTCTGTGCTTTCAGCGGACCTCTAAGTCTATCACAGAGCAGGTGCATTTATACAGAGACTTGGTTACACACAGGTGGATTCTATTTATCATCATTAGTCATTTAGGTAAACATTGGATCATTCAGAGATCCTCACTGAACTTCTGGAGAGAGTTTGCTACACTGAAAGTAAAGGGGCTGAATAATTTTGTTCGCCCAAATTGTCAGTTTTTTTATTTGTTAAAAAAGTTTGAAATATCCAATATATTTCATTCCACTTCATGATTGTGTTCCACTTGTTGATTCTTCACAAAAAATTAGTTTTCATCTTTATGTTTGAAGCCTGAAATGTGGCAAAAGGTCGAAATGTTCAAGGGGGCTGAATACTTTCGCAAGGCACTGTACTATCAAAATATTGTCCTGCTTCTTAGGAGTCCTACGGTATAATAATCTAAGCTGTAAGATTTATAGTTTTGAAACTAGAGCCGTTTGAAGACATCCACAGCTTCTCCACTGAACTCCAATACACCAGGTTGCCATGGTAACTGTATGTGTGACCAACCGCCTGCAGATGCAGCCATAGAGTAACCGGAACTTTACGGATTTAGACTGTTTCTAGGCTGCTGCCATTCCTACAGTTTTAAGTCCACATGCACATATCTTATATCAAAATGTTCAGCTCCAACCGCTATCACTAAACATGTGATTATCAATGCCATAGCATTAATCGTTTTTATAACATGACTGGTGATTGGTTTGTTTCAAAGTGAAGTTCTCCATAGACAGTCATTGTAACCTTTTGACTGAGCCTACAGCTTATCTGCCCAGTCCACCCGGTGACTCCACCCACTCTGCCCATTCAAAACAGTTACTCCGCCCACTTTACCCAGTTACTCTGCCCACTCCCAACATTACCAAGTTACTCTGCCCCCTCCAGCTAGTTACTTCGTCCACTCCATGCAGTTACTCCACCCACTCAAACCAGTTACTGCACCTAATCCAGCCTCCATGCTAGCAACAGGCTAATAATATTAATAGTTTGCTAAAAATATACTAGCTAATCATGCTAGTATAATGCTAGCAACATGTTAATCTTGCTAGCATTATACTAATCATGCTAGCATTATGCTAATCATGTTAATATCTTTCCAAAACATGTAAGCAACATACTAATCATGCTAATAACTTTTTAAAACATGTTAGCAACATGTTAATCATGCTAGTAGCATTCTAGCAACATACTAATCATGCTAATATCTTATTAAAACATGTTTGTATCAAACCTGACTCCATATGACCTCCCCGCTAGTAAGATCAAACAGTGTCACAACTCTCCTCTCTCTATGGCTCTGGCAAGACTGTCAGAGAATTACTTCAGGCGAAGGAACACAGCCTATTTATATGCATTCGGATAAGTGATTGAACGAAGAAAAACAAATGTCTGATGGAGCGCATGCTGGCCAAGTTCGGTAGACAAAAACACATTGCATATACAGGTCCTTCTCAAGAAATTTGCATATTGTGATGAAGTTTATTATTTTCCATAATGTAATGCTAAAAATTAAACTTTCATATATTTTAGATTCATTGCACACCAACTGAAATATTTCAGGTCATTTATTGTTTTAATACTGATGATTTTGGCATACAGCTCATGAAAACCCAAAATTCCTATCTTAAAGAATTAGCATATCATGAAAAGGATCTCTAAACGAGCTATTAACCTAACCATCTGAATCAACTAATTAACTCTAAACACCTGCAAAAGATTCGTGAGGCTTTTAAAAACTCCCAGCCCGTTTCATTACTCAAAACCGCAATCATGGGTAAGACTGCCGACCTGACTGCTGTCCAGGAGGCCATCATTGACACCCTCAAGCAAGAGGGTAAGACACAGTAAGAAATTTCTAAACAAATAGGCTGTTCCCAGAGTGCTGTATCAAGGCACCTCAGTGGGAAGTCTGTGGGAAGGAAAAAGTGTGGCAAAAAACGCTGCATAACGACAAGAGGTGACCGGACCCTGAGGAAGATTGTGGAGAAGGACCGATTCCAGACCTTGGATGACCTGCGGAAGCAGTGGACTGAGTCTGGAGTACAAACATCCAGAGCCACCGTGCACAGGTGTGTGCAGGAAATGGGCTACAGGTGCCGCATTCCCCAGGTCAAGCCACTTTTGAACAAGAAACAGCGGCAGAAGCGCTTGACCTGAGCTACAGAGAAAGCAGCACAACAAAACAACAACAAATTTTGCATGTCATTCGTAAATCAAGGTGCCAGAGTCTGGAGGAAGACTGGGGAGAAGGAAATGCCAAAATGCCTGAAGTCCAGTTTACCCACAGTCAGTGATGGTCTGGGGTGCCATGTCAGCTGCTGGTGTTGGTCCACTGTGTTTTATCAAGGGCAGGGTCAATGCAGCTAGCTATCAGGAGATTTTTGAGCATTTCATGCTTCCATCTGCTGAATAGCTTCATGGAGATGAATATTTCATTTTTCAGCACGACCTGGCACCTGCTCACAGTGCCAAAACCACTGGTAAATTGTTTACTGAACATGGTATTACTGTGCTCAATTAGCTTGCCAACTCTCCTGACCTGAACCCCATAGAGAATCTGTGGGATATTGTGAAGAGGAAGTTAAGAGACGCAAGACCCAACACTCTGGATGAGCTTAAGGCTGCTATCGAAGCATCCGGGGCCTCCATCACACCTCAGCAGTGCCACAGGCTGATTGCCTCCATGCCACGCCGCATTGAAGCAGTCATTTCTGCAAAAGGATTCCCGACCAAGTATTGAGTACATAACTGAACATAATTATTTCAAGGTTGACTTTTTTTTATTACAAACATTTCTTTTATTGGTCAGATGAAATATGCTAATTCTTTGAGATAGGAATTTTGGGTTTTCATGAGCTGTATGCCAAAATCATCAGTATTAAAACAATAAATGACCTGAAATATTTCAGTTGGTGTGCAATGAATCTAAAATATATAAATATTTAAATTTTATTATTACATTATGGAAAATAATGAACTTTATCACAATATGCTAATTTCTTGAGAAGGACCTGTAAATACATTAATAAAGTCTCTGAAAATAGCCCACCTGTATTCACTGTGTCACTGATCATTTCAACGTGTAAAAACATTAATAAAGACTCTGTCCACAGCCCACCTGTATTCACTGAGTCACTGATAATTTCAATGTGTAAATACATTAATAAAGACTCTGACCACAGCCCACCTGTATTCACTGAGTCACTGATCATTTCCATGTGTAAATACATTAATAAAGACTCTGACCACAGCCCACCTGTATTCACTGAGTCACTGATCATTTCAATGTGTAAATACATTAATAAAGACTCTGACCACAGCCCACCTGTATTCACTGAG
>JACXGM010036525.1:0-11361 GCA_016801145.1 Umbra pygmaea
TATCTTTATGTAGCTGTATGGGACCTATTTCATAGTGGACTCATCCCTCTATCTTTATGTAGCTGTATGGGACCTATTTCATAGTGGACTCATCCCTCTATCTTTATGTAGCTGTATGGGACCTATTTCATAGTGGACTCATCCCTCTATCTTTATGTAGCTGTATGGGACCTATTTCATAGTGGACTCATCCCTCTATGAAATAGGTCCCATACAGCTACATACTGGACTCATCCCTCTATGAAATAGGTCCCATACAGCTACATACTGGACTCATCCCTCCCTCTATGAAATAGGTCCCATACAGCTACATACTGGACTCATCCCTCTCTTTATGAAATAGGTCCCATACAGCTACATACTGGACTCATCCCTATCTTTATGAAATAGGTCCCATACAGCTACATACTGGACTCATCCCTATCTTTATGAAATAGGTCCCATACAGCTACATACTGGACTCATCCCTATCTTTATGAAATAGGCGCATGGAAACATGTCTTCCTCACTATTAAAAATACCCTTTAATTTAAAATGAATTTGCATGAAAAAGAAATGTTTTCACAAATACAATCCCTAAAATCAGAAAGCCCATTTGCATTGGGTATATAAAATATAATTTGTTTATAATAAGTCTCTTTGCTCTGTAAATACCATTCAAAGGATATCAGATTAAGAATATAATTAATAGAGCAATGGTTGGTTGTGTTTACAAATGATTCAAGTAAGAACTTAGAAGAGGACTGCATTATTTTTACGACTTCCATGTGCCCTCTCACTAGCATTGGGCTGGAAAGATGCGAGTGAGCTGGCTTTTGAAACCAGACATTTCGCATTTATCTTAGAAAATGTATGTTATGTACCAAAAGCAAATTGGGCATTTCTTTGTGAAAGAACATTAGTGTTTCACGCAAGAAATTGTTATTTCAAAGTTGTAAGTCATTCATGTCAACACAGACAAATTATAGAACTTCATCATCTTTCCCCTTTAATAAAAATAAAAAATGTGCCCCTCCCCCAAGATATTAAACTCACCTCTATACCCATGTTTATTAAATCCAAAAAAGGGACTGTAAAACAAGTGTGATTTAAACTGAGAGGTGATTATAATGATAAGTTGGGCTTACTGGCTAGCGCATGTGCTCCATTCTCCTCTCCATTGGCAGCGGTCCCCCCCTCTCCGTTCTTAGGCCCCCCAGGCTGGAGGCCCTGGGTGCCGCTGGTGCTACCCGGCCCTGCTGCCTGCTGCTGGGCCAGCTTTTCCCTGTATGCTTGCTGCCTAGTCTGCACCACGTCCGGCATCACTGCGTCGATCAGGGACAGCGACTCGATGGGCCGGCCGTCAAACAGGGTCCCATCCTAAAGAACAAGCAGACAGGTTTAGATACAAGGAAAAAACTGCAAACACAGCTAGTACCAATAACAAATCTGTTCGGTAGGGATGCAACGATAGATTGACTGGTATTCGCTTTTGAACAGGCATCGGCAAACATTCTGAGTTTCTATTGGCCGATATAGCGAACAGCGCTAAACAGTTGAGCTAACATTGTTCTTTGAATCAGCTTTCGCCCTCACAAGCTCTTACTGGTACGTTCATCTGCACTATAGGAAACTCTGTAACAAGTATCAAAGTGAACGTGTTTAAAGGTCCATGGCGGCCAGTCGAGGTGGCTGAAGGGTTTAAGGTTGCTGAACAGGGAAGGTACTGACCTCATTGATGCTGACTTCAGCCTCCACGTACTGCAGCCCCTTCTGGATGATGGAGATCAGGGCAGCAGGGGGCACCAGGGCTCCATTGATGTTGGACTGGCTGATGTGGCTCTCAATGCCAAAGGTGAACGCTGAGTGGGAGAAGCCTGGCAGAGAAGTGAGAGGAATGGGGAAGTGAGAACGAGTCACCCGAATCCTTTAATCACAACTCATTAAGTTGTCGCAGTTACAGTCGCCATGGCTGTAGTCTGTGGGCAAAACTGGTTGAATGTCATCATAACGTTGTCCTGTCGCCTGCTGGGAAACACTCAGGATCGATTTTGGGTAACTTAAATATTTAAGAGTTTATTCTGGTTTTAGAAGTTTTTTTCTGTGAGCTGCTGTTGGTTCAGAGGTCATTATCATTAGTTCCAGCATAGACACTAGGTCCAGAGGTCGAGGTTCAATTCCCCATTCCAACACTGCAATCTGATTCATCTTATAACAGGCTCGGTGTCCTAATACTAGTGGTCGGACTGGCCGATTAATTATGGCTGAATAATTTTTTGCTTGCCGTTTATGGCCATTACTTTTTTCGGACAGAAACCACTTCCTCTAGTGTTACAATTAGATGCAAATCACGTTGAAACTGCGTGCAGCCAGCCCATCTGTCGTGAGCTAGAGTCCACCTGTCCCAAACTGCAGCATCAAGTCTGGAGGAAATAGTGATTGCAGAGAAGCCATGGTAAGTTTGTAGCTAGCATGAAAGGGGATCAATTAAAATCAGTCGCATATAATCACTTGTTAGCTTCACATGGTTAATATTAGTCTAGAATAATGGGTAGAGGTTCACTGCTTTCATTCTGACAGAACTGTACCAATTTTTTTATCAACCAAAACTTTAATCCATTCTGTTTTCCTCGAGGCTTTCAGGGAAAAACGACCTGTTAAAAAAAATGCTGCACAAGGGTTAACTAGCTATATTGCGGTGCATATGATAAATAAGGGGAATTTATAATTAATAATCAGATCAGCCAACAGTAGATCAAAATCAGGTACTGGCACCAAACGAGTGCTGGTTTAATTAATTTGTCCATTCAACAATACGCAGTCCTTGTGCACATATAACTTGTCAAAATACGATGCCTATTCAAAACGATACACAGAAAACAGGTTAGCGTTTTTTTACTTCCACATTTAATTAAAAGGCATTCATGTTAGCACGGAATATACGTCGCTAGTGTTCTCAAACGTGGTTTTCAAAGTAGCCTATTCTGATGTTTAGGCAGACGGTGTCAAAAAGAGAGAAGAACATTAGGCTATTCCGACTCCTCGCGCAAGAGAATAATTCTGTAGTTAAAGACAAAATCCCATACTTCTCAGTTACTGCGTTTGTTACATTTATATTCGTTATTTGTATATTTATCAAGTGCTTCTGGAAATTACGTCGGATATCTGTACTCCTGTTGTGCACCGCGAAATATGATTGGTTAATAAAAGGACAGCTATCAAACTGCACAGACTAAATGTTTAACCCAAGGGTTTGTTTCACAAAAGAGATTTAATAGGCAAAGTTGTATGAAATAGAAATCGTACTATGCCTACTATGCGTTTTGCCATTTGTTTGGCATTTTGTTTGAAGAAATTTAAATAATTTGATATATTTATTTGAGATCTCAAACTATTTTGTGTATTATATTAAGAAGTTATATTAAAAGTATTGTTGTAATGTCATTATTCCCCCCCCCAAAAAAAATCGCAATAATCGGCCGATTAATCTGTATCAGCTTTTTTGGTCTTCCAATAATCGTTAATCGGTATCGGCCTTGAAAATTCATAATCTGGTTTTATGAGGGTGAAATAGCATGGGTGAAATAGCATCTATTGGGGTGAAATAGCATGGGTCTGCCAAATCCAGCAGATATTCACTCAAATAAAAAATTTGACAATTCAAATCCAAACTTCATGTCGGGAGCCAAAAGAAGGAAACGCTTCACATTTCCAATACATAAGCAAGCCAACAATATTGAACAGTTGGAGCCAGTGTTTTGATGCCTGACTAGAGCAGAGGACGGAGCCACGGGGCTGGGGTCAGCCGCCTGTCTTACCTGACTCCTGAAGGTATCTGTAGACCAGGAAGTTGACCTCATCACTGCTAATGCTCATTTTTAATCCTGGTGGTTAAACCATGGGGTCAACGCAGGACACGAGCCTGTTGTGGGGGGAGTGGGGGTTGGCAAAAAGAGAGATGTTGAGACATTATATTCAGGAATAGAGCAACAGATTGCAATGTTTGTTCAATCAACTCAAGTATCTTGGACTAAAGCTTCTACGGGGGGGGTGATCACTACCGTCCTGTAGGCTTTCATTCCAACACACATTTATCACACCTGATTCTACTGATAAGTTGGATAAACAACTTGATCAGGTTAGTGTCAACAGGGGTTGGAGAGAAGCCCTACAGGACAGTGGCTCTACAGGGGCAGGAGTGGGTACCCCTGTTCTACAGCTACTACAATGGCTAGTGACTAGGTAGGATAGCTGACAAATGGGTCGTTTTTTAAATCTGAGTAATCTTGGTAAATCCTCCAACATTGACATTTAAAGCCTTTTTATACCATGAGAGAGACATGATAATAATGGTCCATATCTGACAATTTCCGCAACGTTTCAAATTACATGGCCAGGGATATGGAGGTTTGACATGGGATATGTGCTCCATTAGCCACTTGACCAGTTCCTTATCAGTGTCCGGACAGCTTTCCATAAACTAGGACCCAGGGCATTTTGTGTGTTGAGCTACACAGAGACATCTGTCCATAAACTAGAACCCAGGGCATTTTGTGTGTTGAGCTACAGAGAGACATCTTTCCATAAACTAGGACCCAGGGCATTTTGTGTTTTGAGCTACACAGAGACATCTTTCCATAAACTAGGACCGAGGGCTTTTTTGTGTGTTGAGCTACACAGAACCCCTGGGGCCAGGAGCAGCCTAAGTCATAAAACACAAGCGCTAACATTTGAACAACAAAATGTAATAAAAGGCTACAAAATTATTTATATTGTAAAATCTAAATTGTTTTATCAGGCCAAACATCTATTACTGTAAACAGAAAAGTACAAAACTACATACCATGATATAATACTTCAGCCTTATAGACTAGCCCTAGTGCAGAAATACAAAAATCTTCCTCCAATGATGAAATGTAATAATTTGTACCTAAATCGCTTGAAGTAATTGGCTGTCTGGATCATCAGGTAGCGCGCTCACTCAGGGAGAGCAGGGTCAAGCTAGCGCCAGAGCTATTTCATAAGGTTATATAGGTCTGCACACATTAAATGAACTTCCTAAAACTTTGTGAAATAACGATTATTTGCTTGAAAAAACACACGTTCTTTCATTAGGTAAACCCCCGAAATTGGGAAGCTCATCGCTTTTGGTACATAACACTTTGTAATTTGAATGTCAGTTTGGTGTCAAACGTACCTTTTCTGTCATCTCTGCCAAGTAGGAGGAAAAGCCAGCTTGCATGTTTCTTCCCGGTAGCAGTGCTGGTGAGAGGGCACGTTCAAATTGTCAAGGATTCAGTCTTCTAAATTCATACTTCAATAGTTTCTTAAAACAACATACCATTGCTCTAACAATGATACATTGTTAATCTGATATCCTCCATGATTGAGAATGTAGTATTGACAGAGCAAAGTGTGAAGTTCCAAAAAGAATTCAGCATTTTGTTTTTACAATTTGATTGTGCGCTCCTGGCAGACTGAAATCAGGAAAAAACACGCAAGTGGGCATTATTTCCTCCTTTGCAGATTAAGAAAAGGTACATTTGAAACCATGCAACTCACTTTTATTATACAAAACGTATATGTAAGTACCAAAAACAATTGGTCTTCCCAATTTGGGGGTTTTCTTCGTGAAAAAACATGCGTTTTTTTCACGCAAACAATCGTTATTGCACAAAGTCGTATCAAGTGCATTTGTCTGCACAGCCCATTCATGTAGCACTGCCACCCGCTTGACCCTGCTCTCTTTGAGTAGGAAGTCTGCTTGATGAGCCAGACAGTCAAATTACTTGAAGTAAATAAATCGCTTCAAGACTTTCATCATTGTTCCCCTTTAAAGCCAGAAACATTACAATCCTTAGAACTCAAACAACATATTTAGGTGCATCTGTGTAGGCCTGTCGCAATTATTACATAATCACGATTATCTGAAGAGACAGCAATTATTTGGATTGTTTCCGTTGTAAATTCCCATCCAAATTTGTTAATTTTACACCACTGGATGGTTTCTCCTACTGGTGCAGCAGTAATTGACAGCTCCAGAGAAAGTTGCGTAGAAAATCTAGACGCTTGCCGCTTTCATGATGTTTACATTTCATGAAGTTTAAATTGCTGTGTATTGCAATCCAATCAAACAGTTGATCTGTCATGTAATATTCACTGCATTACTTGACAAAACCTACACAATGCAATCCTACACAAACGGTGTACCTTATAGACCAATCCGGCACCCGATTTGTCTATGACGCCATCTGTTGACAGCGCCATTACTGCGGTTTAGGCATAGTTGACAAGTTGGGGAGATTGAACGAACCTTTATGGGAGCTACCTGTGAAGTACAATAAGTGAACTGTAGTTGGCATTTTGTAGTTGATCACATGCCCAGCGGTTTATAAAATGTTCCTGAATACCTGTCAAGGCACAGACACACATTTGTTTTACTGATGTAGTAGCCTGACTGGAGAATGATTACGTAAGCTAGCTAATAGGCTACTGTACATACGGTAACAGTAATGTTACAGTAGCCTCGGTAACAGTAATGTTACAGTAGCCTACGCTACGTGTCGACCAGGGTTAGGATTTTTTAAAGTAAGATTTTTGGTCAAACTCTGAATTTTAAAATTGTAAAAATTTTTGCTTTGTGTCTGAAATCTACCAGGCAGTTTCATAGTCTATTTTACAAACATTTGGATGGTGGCTGGTGCTAACGTTATGTTGGCCGTCATGTCAGGTTTTAGACTATTGCTAGAACATTAACCGATAATAAAAATAACATAACGTGGTCATTAATATGCTACGTAACTGGGGGGCACTGCCTGACATCGTCCACCCAAATTTGGTTCGCCATAGAGTTCACTGTGACTGTCGCCTGCTGTCAACTTGCTGTCACTGTCAGCTGTTATGTTACCAAGTTGTCAATGAGCTGCGGTGCCTAAACCGCAGTAATGGCGCCGCCAACAGAAGGCGTCATAGACAAATCGCGCGCCGGATTGGTCTATACTGTTTTAAATAAGTATGTGCGGCACAACGACAGAAACGCACACTCAATGTATTTATAGTTCTTTTGACTAGCAGTCTTCAATATTAGCAAAATAGGTTTTAGGATAAACACATGGGACCCAATGTGTGCACATTTTATTTTAGGACAAATTAAAATAACAATGTTGGATTTCATTCCCCTTTTGGCCATTGGTCACGTACCCATAAGTAATCACAAAAGCCGTAAGTCAGAACAGTGGATCTAGCTGCACTTAATTTCAACTTCAAAATAAAGGGCATTTATTTAAATGTCATTTGGAAAAAAAAATTGAAACATACATAAAAAAATTATGTTTAAAATATTAGGATGTTCTTAAATATTGTACATTATTCAACAACATTCTAATATTGTTTAATGTTATATTTTCCAACGATAATTTGTTTTATTTTCATTTAGGGCCACAGCTATCGATTATTTTAGTAATTCAGTACTCTACCGATTATTCCATCGATTAATTGGATAAGAAATACTTTTGTTTTATTGAAGAGCAAAACTAAATAAACTTTTTTGGAAAAAGCTAAAATTTTTATTGCCTACATTGCTTACAATATAATCTCTAAAAAAAACGGAACATTAAGTGCCATATTACATTGTTTAAAAACAACAAATTAAAAAAACATTTTCTGAAATGCAATAACAGCCTCAAACTAAGGCATTCATTAAACATACATAAACGTTACCATAGGACTACAAGTTTCAACCGGAGACTGATCTGTATATAGGCCTATATGTAAATATTAGTTATACTCAACCTGTTTTCATTTAAATATTTGATTACAGTGTCACAACTCTGTTACACTTATGCTAGTAAATTTTTGATCAGCTATTTCTCCATGGAGAGAGTGAGAGAAATTGGTGCGCAACAATCAGCTGTTTTTCCCGAAGGGATAGTCAACAAGTCGGCAATTTATATCAAATTTTTACGTATTTTCTTGTCTTCGTTTTTGGTAGTTGAGTTTGGTGTACTTTCATTGTACATACGGTGGAATGGATGATTAAGTTTGACTCAATGTTTTCTGTTGAGAGGCTGAAGCATTGACGGCGTGCTATTGTCGTGGTAAGCGAGTTCAATTTTGCAACACACACACACACACACACACACACACACACACACACACACACACACACACACACACACACACACACACACACACACACACACACACACACACACACACACACACACACACACACACACACACACACACGGCTTAAGGCTATTGTGGCTGGCTCAATAACAGTGCTTTCGATGTCTAAACATTAGCATGACCGAACATGTTAACAGTATTTCGTGTTACATAGCCTTGCGATAAATGTAGCTTAGCCTGCAAAGACGATTGATTGTAGATAAGGATAGTGGCCTAAAATGTACAAAGAGACAAATTGTTTATCCCAATTGTTTGTGACAATTAATTGTCAGCAAAATGTCACGATGGCGACAGTCCAACATCTGTGACTAAGAGGGCAATATGGAGGCTCAATTAAATGATCTCCGTTGGGCATTAGTCAGCTGAATGCCTCTTTGGAGAGCTGTAAAATGATCCATCATGGCCCTCAAGCCAGACAGTTTCCATTCATTAACCCCAACAACTGGTAATCAGTACTGGCTGATTGTTGTGGACAAACCCACTGAAGACTGGGGTTCAGGAATAACCACCCACATCATTTATATTCAGTCTAGCCAAGCCACACAAACAGGGCTGTGGTAGTAAACAAGGATGACAGTATTGAAACTGTTAGTTCTCCGTTATGTCAGGCCACTGCGATATAAACAATCTATGCAGATGAGGTTCAATGATCATCAAGTAAAGACAAACGGTGTAAGCTACGTTTCAGCACAACTATGTCATGGAGTCTATTTCCGACGATGAACACTGGTTCAGCATGGGCTGGCGCAAATCAGTACAGTGCCGTTCAGGGTGGATAGCTGGAGAAAGAGAAATGGTGGTGTGCTTCGTAATGCAGACAAAATTAGTTAACCATTACAATAACCAAATTTCTACTCAAGTTTTTGACAGCCAAGTAACACTGAATCAAAAAAAAGAAACAGAAAGTGTAAGTAAACTATTAATGTTGGCAGACAATTTGTTGGTTCTTCATGGTGCCATTGTGTCTGAAATGTATAAAATGGCAGTGGAAACAGCCAAGTTGGAATCTAGATGCGCAGTTAGCGTCAGCCTATTTGTGACAAACATAGGTAAGCTGAGTTAAAAATGCACTAGAAATGCATTGAACTTTAGATTTTTATTTTGTACCTAAAAATAAGGCAAAAGGTTCCTTTAAAAAAAGGTACAATATGTAGGTTTTCCAAAACAATAACAAAAGACATACTTTGCATAAAAAAAGCAAACATCACCAAACATTTAAACATACAAGTTGTGTACTTACATTATCCTAAATGTTTCCACCAACTTTCAATCCCAGAGAAATTTGTAATTTAATTCGAAGACACGGGACGTTACATTTAGTCTTCCGTCAATGGCTTTATATAACCTTTGACTGTTCTAGTTGCTCTAAGTTCCAGGGAACCGCCAAACATGACGTGAATAAAGTTATAATATTTTTAACAATACATTTCTTTGTCAGTGACCATTTTTTTTCTGCCAGAGACGCTAGATTGGAAGGTTGTCATTGGCGACGATAACAAAACCCATGATCCCACGCTACTTCCCGACGTCATCCAAGTGCATCTTTTGCTATTGTTTTGATTGAGAGACCCCGAGCGGCCAAAAAGTACATCAAAAAAAAGTGTCATTTATAAAATACTGAGCTGTGAGAAGCATCAGTGATCACCTTACAAAAGCTTAACTAACCACACTTCATATTTTCAACATAAAGAGATTTGATGGGACTATGTTTTTACAGCGTTTGTGGGCTGGACACAGAGACAGTAGTTCGGTTGTCACCGCTCAAAATTCAAATAACACCTTTAAAAAGGCAATGTTAAATACTTAGGGTCCTGAAGCTGTACTCTTCATCTGAGTATTACAATAATAACATCTAAAGATTGTTATTTTGAAATGAATTGGTCTTGAACTTACTCCATGTATTTTTGCCATACAATTACAAGCTAACAAAATTTGCTTCATACAGCACGAATTACATTTTAAATGTCGAAAAATTATATTTCACAACATCTACAGACCTGCACAATAATACTGGGAGCTTTTAAGCTTGAGAAAGAATAATGTTGGTGGTACAGGAGCCTTCTTAGCCGCTTTCCGACCGCAGGGATTTTTGCAGTTCCTAGAACATAACGTTGCTATAACCCTTTTTTTTCTTGCTTTTCCGATTAAATTGCGGGATTATTTAGTTCCTCGCACCGCCGTTCCTATAACCTTTTTAGCTCATACTCCAGAGCAGGGTCTTTCCATTTTCCCTTTTCCTAGGTCCACGTTGATTGGTCCAACTTATAAATTACACCGGTCGCTTCGTTTGTCTGTTGCGTATAATGCTACATATCATGCTGGAGCCTTCATCTTTTGTGTTTCTGTGTTAAGTGGCTACTCAATTTCTATGAATCCAGTCTAGTTTTTAAACGCTGCGGTTCGAACTCCGTTATTAGGACATTATCATCACAACATTATTTTTATAAAATTGTAAAATTTTCAGCCTCGTAATCTGAAAGAACAGCAAGCCGCGTTAGGAACCCAGCACTACTTGGGCTGAAAACAACCAGATCATCCACATACATAAGATGATTTACACACTTATCTCCAATTATACACCCAGTGTTACAAACATTAAACTGTGAAATGTTGTATGTAGCGCTACACTAAAGTCTAGTGACTATGCTATAAAAGCTTGTTGCGGTGCTTGCGTCACGCCCTTATCCCTCCTACCAGTTCCTATGGCCACTTGACCAGTGCGAATGCAAAGAGCAAAACCAGTTTTGGGGGAGAGTAGTTAGTAGGGTTGGGCGATGTCTACTAATTTGGCATCGGACGATGTCTACAGTGAAACATCATGATGGACGAAATCGGGGGGCGGAGCTATACATTTTATGAACTTAAAAAATATATATTTATACATTAATCTATTAATAAAATTTATATTTATTGCACATTTGATCCCATCCTCTCCTACTCATCCGGGTTTTTCCTTACTTTTCCTCCGTATGGTTAGTCATAGTGATCTAATCCTTAAAAAAATCCTTAGACTTACAACGTAAATGCAGTTACTAATACTAAAGTGTTTCATTATCCGAAAACTGGGAGCGAATACAAAATTCAGTTTTATTAATTGAAGCATGGTATTCACCCGCCCATTATTATTCTTACGATGAAAGATTTGCTATATGTACAGCAGACTTCGTTTTGACCGTAAAATATACATGTAGGCCT
>JACXGM010036526.1:0-11361 GCA_016801145.1 Umbra pygmaea
TATTTTCCATAATGTAATGATAAAAATTAAACTTTCATATATTTTAGATTCATTGCACACCAACTGAAATATTTCAGGTCATTTATTGTTTTAATACTGATGATTTTGGCATACAGCTCATGAAAACCCAAAATTCCTATCTCAAATAATTAGCATATTTCATCTGACCAATAAAAGAAGTGTTTGTAATACAAAAAAAGTCAACCTTCAAATAATTATGTTCAGTTATGCACTCAATACTTGGTCGGGAATCAATTTGCAGAAATGACTGCTTCAATGCGGCGTGGCATGGAGGCAATCAGCCTGTGGCACTGCTGAGGTGTGATGGAGGCCCAGGATGCTTCGATAGCGGCCTTAAGCTCATCCAGAGTGTTGGGACTTGCGTCTCTCAACTTCCTCTTTACAATATCCCACAGATTCTCTATGGGGTTCAGGTCAGGAGAGATGGCAGGCCAATTGAGCACAGTAATACCATGGTCAGTAAACCATTTACCTGTGGTTTTGGCACTGTGAGCAGGTGCCAGGTCGTTCTGAAAAATGAAATCTTCATCTCCATGAAGCTTTTCAGCAAATGGAAGCATGAAATGCTCCAAAATCTCCTGATAGCTAGCTGCATTGACCCTGCCCTTGATAAAACACAGTGGACCAACACCAGCAGCTGACATGGCATCCCAGACCATCACTGACTGTGGGTACTTGACACTGGACTTCAGGCATTTTGGCATTTCCTTCTCCCCAGTGTTCCTCCAGACACTGGCACCTTGATTTCGGAATGACATGCAAAATTTGTTGTTGTTGTGCTGCTTCTCTGTAGCCCAGGTCAGGCGCTTCTGCCGCTGTTTCTGGTTCAAAAGTGGCTTGACCTGGGGAATGCGGCACCTGTAGCACATTTCCTGCACATGCCTGTGCACAGTGGCTCTGGATGTTTGTACTCCAGACTCAGTCCACTGCTTCCACAGGTCATCCAAGGTCTGGAATCGGTCCTTCTCCACTATCTTCCTCAGGGTCCGGTCACCACTTGTCGTTGTGCAGCGTTTTTTGCCACACTTTTCCCTTCCCACAGACTTCCCACTGAGGTGCCTTGATACAGCACTATGGGAACAGCCTATTTGTTCAGAAATTTCTTTGTGTCTTACCCTCTTGCTTGAGGGTGTCAATGATGGCTTTCTGGACAGCAGTCAGGTCGGCAGTCTTGCCCATGATTGCGGTTTTGAGTAATGAAAAAGGCTGGGAGTTTTTAAAAGCCTCAGGAATCTTTTGCAGGTGTTTAGAGTTAATTAGTTTATTCAGATGATTAGGTTAATAGCTCGTTTAGAGACCCTTTTCATGATATGCAAATTCTTTGAGACAGGAATTTTGGGTTTTCATGAGCTGTATGCCAAAATCATCAGTATTAAAACAATAAATGACCTGAAATATTTCAGTTGGTGTGCAATGAATCTAAAATATATGAAAGTTTAATTTTTATAATTACATTATGGAAAATAATGAACTTTATTACAATATGCTAATTTCTTGAGAAGGACCTGTATATACCGGATAATAGTATGTGTTCCTTGCCAAAGGAAAGAACACTGAATAATATATACGATGGATAATAGTATGTGTCTTGCCAATGGAAAGAACACTTAATAATATATATGTCGGATAATAGTATGTGTTCCCTGCCAAAGGCAAGAACACTTAATAATAATAATTATAAATATGTTGGAAAATAGTATGTGTCTTCTGAGGCATGTTAAACTATCTGTGTGTAGACAGGGGGACAGATTCTAGGCCAAGCGAGTGACTTAGGACAGAGAGGGCCCATCAATGTACTCTTCTTATATTATAACATCAGAATAAGCTTGGTGCTTATAGCTTATGACTTATAGCTTATATGACCTGTTATATATTAGACTGCTTATAACTATATGATCTATTGTATATTAGACTATAATTCCATCATGGATCTAATACATAGTGGGTGCCATTTAAACTACGCAGCTTAACTACACAGTGGGTCTGGCCCGATTCCGGCTGAGTGTCGGAGCACTCGGCTAAGAGTCAGACTCGGCAGACGTCATGTGGCCCGAGTCTGGGCAGACATCTGCAATATCACTTGTGGCTGGGATATGGCAAAAGAGCTCGAACCGAGTACAGCAGCACATGCGCTAGCAGGAACCTGGGGGACTCGAGCAATAAGGTCCACCTGAGCTCAAGCAATTCAGTCAGTCAGCTACGGAGATAAATACTCTACATCAATTTTCAGTTACGGTAATTTGAATACTTGGACTCTATACAGGAATATAGCTGTTTGGCATTTTGTTAATACATTTATATGTGTACAATTGTGTCTATGTTATGACGTTATTATAACGGAGTTGACTTTGGCTAACGTTAGCTACACATATAACAGTGTACAGTAACCGAAAACTTATTCAATAATACTTAGCTAGCTAACGTTAAAGAAAGCTAGCTAACTAGTTAACAATTGACTGAAAGCTGTGCGTGTCAAGTAAAATTTATAATTTTTTGTCCTCATTGTTGAGCAAGAATTTATAGTCTATTATTACAACTGTACAGTGTTTTATAAGTATGTTGAGGTTAATACATGCATTTTAAAGTAATTACATTGTCTATCTGTCAGTCTGTGGACGAGTCTGCAGCTAAACCTCTGCCCAAATTCTGAGTAAGTCTTTGAGCATTTTAAAAACTGACTGTTGTGTCAAACTCTTAACTCAGCCATTGTTTACATTAAGTCAACTGTCTTGCTTTCTCTGTGCTAGGCTGTTGTTCGAATCTCCATTTGCAAGACCAGACCAAATAAATGTGAGTGATCAATGAGAATTGTCAATTAGTTAACTCTAGTTTCACAAGATAATCTGTCTCGTTAAATGATCTTAGATTTACCATTATGAAAGGTAAAAATACTTTTACCCAGCATTATTATACATTCCTTTTACTTTCCTTTTTCCTCCAAGTGCAACTGAAGATGTCAAATTTGCAAATAGTGCAACATGTTGCTGCTAGATTATGAACCAAAACCAAATAATCTGACCATATCACCCCAGTTCAGGCACTGTCTTCTAGTCCAGGCAAGAGCTCACTTTAAACTAATGTTATTAACTTACAAAACACTTAATGGATTTGTGCCATATTATCTCACAGACCTCCTTATATGTTACAGCCCTAAAGGGCACTCCAATCTCAGGATGCTATATACAGTATTTGGTGTTCCCCAGAATCAAAAGAACTACAGCAGAGAGCAGAGCTTTCTCATATAGAGCCTCTTTCCTCTGGAACAGTCTTCCAGTTTAAATCGGAGGTAGACACAGTCTCAGTATTTAAACCTAGACTTAAAATGTAGGTCTTCAGCCAGTCCTATGGCCAGCCTTATTGTGAGGTTTTAATTTCACCTGTATTTAGTTAGGCTCAGAGTCGCTGGTGGTGGGGCCAGCGTGTTCGCTCGGCAACACCACATAGTGCTGGCAACACAAACTCCCCTGTTCTCTCTTCAAAACAATAACGCTCGTTTGAATTAATGCAATAATCATTGTGAGGTCACTACCAAGCTAGTAAATTGTAACAAAATGTAATTGTATGGCATGTAAAGAAAAAATAAGAGCATGTGATTGCATATTGAATAAATATATTGTCCATGATTTATGTGAAAACAAAAATGCATTTGTAAAACAAAACTAGAAACTTGTTTTATCCAACAATAGACTAATGTTAGCAACACATGAACATGGACCCACTACCTATCTATGCAATGAATTAACTATGATTATTGCAATGAATTACGAGCACTGTTATTCTGTAGAGAAAAAAACAAAGAGCTTGTGCTCCCGGTGTAGCGTCTGTCCCCTCATCCTGCCTGTCATATCGCTCTCCCCCCCCCCCCATAGTATTAGGGACATTTTGAGTTCTGTTTGGTTCCATGCATTCTAGCATACTTTATGTTATATGTAGTGGGCTCTGCCACTCTCTATGTTCTTATGGTACAATCTAGCTTTCTCTATGTTAGAGGTGATTACGCACACCCGTGCACTGTTACACAGCTGTTTAGCTTTAGTCATTAGATGGGTATATAAACCCCACTATCCTAGAATGCCATGTCGGGGAGCTTGTTGGCAAATGGGCAGGAATTCAAGCATTACATTAAGTGCATGCCGGTAAAGCCTGATGTGATATGTATTCAGGAGACGTGGCTAAGGCCGTCCTTGGAGTTTGTTATACAGGGCTATGTGGGTGTGCGAAGGGACAGGGATGGAGGTGTCGGTGGTGGTTGTGCGACCTTCATTAAGGTGGGGCTTCAGTACAGGGTGCTAGGGGTTGGGGTAGCACTTGAGTATGTAGTGATAGGGGTCTGGGTGACTGGGGGGGTGATAGTGCTAGTGAATTTCTATAACCCATGTGAAAGGTTGGTTTTAGAGGCGCTGGAGAGGGTAGAGGGACATGGTGTAGGTAGGGAAGTGTGGTGTGGGGATTTTAATGCGCATAGTGCCCTTTGGGGAGGGGAGAGGACGGATTGGAATGGGCAGGTAGTGGAGGCTCTCCTAGACGTGAGGAGGTTAGTGTGTCTGAATGATGGGAGGGGAACCAGGATAGATCTACGCACAGGAAAGGAATCAGTGTTGGACCTGACTTTGGTGTCCGGTGAGCTAGCTAGAACCAGTGAGTGGGAGGTAGCGGGGCAATCAACAGTGGGTAGTGACCATTACCCTATAGTTTGTGTTGTGGGTCAGAGGGTGAAGGAGGGATCAGCAGAGGGGAGAGGTAGGTGGGTGTTCAGTAAGGCAGATTGGGGGCGGTTTCAGATGGTAAGTGAACGGGTGTTGAGAAGTGGGGTGGAGGCAAGTAGGGAGGTGGAGCATCTGAATGCAGCAGTGAGGTCTGCCTTAGTTGGGGCCGCTACGGAATCGATTCCTAAAAGTGCCGGGAGAAGGAACAGGGCTGTAGTGCCATGGTGGACGGAGGAGTGTAGTGCAGCAGTGAGGGGTAGGAATAAGGCCTTTAAACAGGTAAAGGTGAGGCACAGTTTTGAGTGTCTGATTCGGTATAGGAAAGCTTAGGCTATAGTTAGACGCACAATCAGGAGGGCAAAGAGGGAGTGCCGGCGGGGGTTCTGTGGACGTATAGGTAGGGTGACGCCGGTAGGGGAGGTGTGGGGAATGATTAAGAGGATGAGTGGGGTGAGGAGGGAGTGGGATTACCCGGTTTTGGTGAGTGGGGAGGAACAGGCAGTAACAGAGCTGGAGAAGGCAGAGATGGTTGCAAAGACATTTGTTAAAATACATGGATCAGATAATCTGTCAGAGGAGGGGTATAGTGGTTGGATGAGAATGATGGACCAGCATCACGGGGTGCATGATAGGAGGGAAGATTTCAGTGATGCATTGAGTGCTCCCTTTACTATTGGGGAGATGAGGAGGGCGATAAATAGGGCTGGAATGACAGCACCTGGGAAGGATGAAGTGTGTAATGTGATGCTTAGGCATCTGAATGATGTAGGCCTGGAGGTACTCTTGGAGCTGTACAACAGAGTGTGGGTGGAGGGGAAGCTGCCAGATAGTTGGAAGGAGGCAGTGGTTATACCAGTCCGAAAACCAGGGCATGAACCATAAAATCCATCCAGCTATCGGCCAATTGCCTTAACGTCACATGTATGTAAGGTTATGGAGCGAATGATAGTGGACAGGCTGACCTACTTTCTGGAGGTTAGAGGGTTGATGTCACCTGAGCAGAGTGGGTTTAGAAAGGGCAGGGGACCCAGTGGTGTGTCTAGAGTCAGAGGTGAGAAAGGCACAGGTCAATAAGGAAGCAGTGGTCGCAGTCTTTTTTGATGTGGATAAGGCCTATGATATGTTGTGGAAGGAGGGACTACTGATTAAATTAAGTATCTTGGGGGTATGGGGGAGGACATATAATTGGGTAAAGGATTTTTTGGTTGGGAGGAGAATACGGGTCAGAATTGGGAGGGCTATGTCAGCCAGCTACATGATAGAGAATGGAACGCCGCAGGGAAGTGTGATTAGCCCACTGCTATTTTTAATTATGATTAATGATGTGTTCTCCCAGGTTGGGCCAGGAATTGGGACGTCACTGTTCGCAGATGACGGTGCGATATGGAAGAGGGGGAGGAATGTACCGTTTGTAGTCCGGAAAGTGCAGGAAGCGATACAGGTGGTAGAGTGTTGGGCGTTGGCGTGGGGTTTTAGGTTTTCCGTAGCTAAAACGCAGGCAGTGATTTTTACCAGGAGGAGGATAGGGGAGGAGGTGCAACTAAAATTGTATGGGGAGACAGTGGTTAGGGTGATGGCATTCAGATTTCTTGGGGTGATATTTGAGCCAAGAATGACCTGGGTTGGGCATGTGGAGAAGGTGGTGGCTAAATGTAAGAAGGTGTTGAATGTGATGAGGTGTTTGGTTGGACTGGAGTGGGGAGCGGCACATTCTGCTTTAAAGGCTATGTATGTGGCTTTGATTAGATCAGCTATAGACTATGGGTGTGTGGTGTACGGGTCGGCAGCTAGGTCAGTGCTGGCCAGATTGGATGTGGTCCAGGCCCAAGCGCTCAGGATATGTAGTGGGGCATTTCGATCGTCGCCAGTCTCAGCACTGCAGGTGGAAATGGGGGAGATGCCGCTGGGGCTCAGGAGGCAGCAGCTACTGGTAAATTACTGGATTAATCTCCAGGGTCATGGGGAGTCTCACCCAGCAAAGAGGGTGCTTCAAGCGTGCTGGGAACATGGGCAGGGCCAGCCTGTGAATTTGGGATGGGTAGGACATGCATGGGCAAGGCAGTTAGGCATTGGGGAAATGGAATTTAGTCCCACAGTGGCTATACCTCAGAGTCCAGTGTGGATGTTGCCATTCCCTGTGGTGGACCTGCATGTGTTGGAGTTAATCCATGGGGATAGGGAGGGGAGAGATCCAGGCCATTGTTTTTCAAGCAGGTTGAGGTCAGAGTATGGAGGGTATGTACATATCTACACGGATGGGGCGAAAGATCCCAGCACAGGGCGGACGGGGGCAGCGTTTATTGAGGATGCCAGTGGTAGAAGGGTCTTGAGGCGGCTGTCGGATCATCTGGCCGTGTTCACGGCAGAGTTGATTGCAGTGCTGTTGGCTTTGCATTGGGTGGAGGAAAGTGTGCAGGGAAATGTGGTTATTTTCTCAGACTCATGTGCTGTTTTGAAAAGCTTGCAAGCATGTAGCTCCCGCAGCAGGCAGGACCTGGTTTTGGAGGTGCTGATGACTCTTGGTCGGGTGGTGCGGAAAGGGTGCCAAGTGAGATTTGCCTTGGGTGCCGGCGCATGTGGGAGTGGTGGGAAATGAGGCAGCTGACAGGCTAGCAAAGAAGGCCCTGGGGGAGAAGGAGGTCACTATGGTGGTAAAGTTAAGTAAAGGGGAGGCAAAAAGTTTGGTTTGGGCGAAGGTGGTGGAAAGGTGGCAGGAGCAGTGGGATAGAGGGGTTAATGGAAGACATCTCCACCACCTCCAGAGGAAGGTGGGGGGGAGGCGAGAGCTAGGGGGAGGAAGGAGGGAGGAGGCCATCTACACTAGGCTTAGAATAGGGCACAGTAGATTGAATGGCTCACTGTTTAAAATTGGGAAACACGCTACAGGCAGGTGTGACTATTGCGATGCAGAGGAGACTGTGGAGCATGTGTTGGTTCAGTGTGGGCACTATGTGAGGGAGAGGGGGTGTATGGGGGACAGGTTGAGGGAGGCAGATATCCAGGGGCTTCCTATGGAGCACTTGCTTGGGGGGATGGAGGGGGGTGTTTGTTTTAACATATTGTTTTATTTTTTGAGGGCCACAGGGTTGGGTGGCCGGATATAGGTCGGGCCTGTCTCTGGCCCACACTCCAGTACAGTAGGTGGCTGTAATGCACCATTTCAGTTGGATGCCAACCGCCGGTAAACACCAACGAAGAAGAAGAATGCCATGTCGGTTATTGTTTTGTATGCAGTCCCTGTACTTCGTTGTTCATCATTTCTATGCAGTCCCTATGCTGAATCTATGTCGGAGCTCTTGTTAATAAAGTTCGATTTCTCCTCATCGTGCGCCTGCCTCCGGCTCTCCCTTCAGGCTGCTACACCCGGCACCACAGAGTTAGTGACTTGTCTGGTTAGGCTGCACTAACTTTCTAACAGGTGGGGGAACCCACTAGCTATCACCCCTGTAATGTTCTTATTCTTATTTGAATAAAGCATCAAGAGCCGAACTTGTGTTAGCTTCTGCTAGCTGCTCTTTATTAGCTCTGCTTGTTGTTCTCACTCCCTGGTACAACATACGATAAATCTCACGTGTGCTAATGTTAGAGCTCCGCCTATTGGTAGCTCCTTTGTTAGCACTTATCATTACATCCCCCTTCCAAACAGGTGAGCATGACAATAACACAACTCTTAAATTAATGTCAGTCTGAGTAACATTCAACATGTCCAACATAGAGCAACAAACAACATTCCTTAGCACTCAGTCTTTTTTTGTAACCAAATGTCCTACCACAGTGCGAATAAAATAAATTCTAGCTTATAACCCAAATTTCCCTGAGCAACAAACACATTATAACAGCAGATTTAGCATGTATGAACAATTATTATTACTTATACATATACATCTCAAAACAGTGCCATTGTTAACAACTTTCTGCCACAGCATCTTAGTTGAACAGTTCACACTTGTTCTATGAGCCTCTCAGGAGGTTTCCTTGGTCTGCTAGACCTTCTCAGTGTCTCAGTCATTGGAACAGGTGAAGAAGACTCACTGTGGTGAACATCTGTTCACAGTCTTACTGTCTCTTGCCTTTTTTAAACGGTCTCTTTACAATTTGTACCCCTTTTTCAGCCTGTCCATTGGCTTGCGGATACAAGGGACTAGAGGTAATGTGTTGAAATCCATATTGCATTGCAAAGTCTCTAAATTCACCACAATCATACTGTGGAACATTATTGCTAACTACACATTGTGGAATTCCATGTCTGGCAAAGAAACCTGTCATGATTGTGTTGACAGACTGTGACGATGTACGGAAAGCTGAGCAACTTACGGATAGTTAGAATAGTAGTCAATCACTAGAAGATAGTTTTTGCCATGCAGATGAAACAAATCTGTGCCTACCTTTTGCCATGGTGCAGTGAGTAGGTCTGCTATCAACATCGGCTCTTTTGCTTGTTTGTAGTGATGTTTGAGACACGTTTCACATTTCTGTATCATCTCCTCAATATCCTTGTTAATGCCAGGCCAGTAAACCGCCCCTCTCGCTCTCCGCTTACATTTCTCCACTCCTAGATGTCCTTCGTGGATACGTTCAAGCTTATCCTGGCGCATGGATTATGGGATGACAATCCTGTTGTGTCTCAGCACCAGCCCATTAGCCATACACAAGTATGCACGCACCGGGTAGAACACCGGACAGACTCCTCTCGACCAGCCATCTTGGATGTGGTGGGAAACTTTCTGCAGCAGAGGGTCTTAGCCGTCTCCTGCATGATCTGCTGCAACATGACATCCGACGTTGGGAGCGAAGCAGTCAGCATGTTTATGTGTGTTTCACCATCCTCAGTTGTAGGGCAGACCAACATGTCACTGCTTGGTGCTGGTGCTCGTGATAAAGCATCTGCCAGCACTATGTACTTTCCTGGTGTATAAATCAGCTCAAAGTCATAGCGCTGCAATGCCATCATCATGCGCTGAATTCTGGGTGACATGTCATTGAGGTTCTTTTTTATAATTGATATGAGCGGTTTGTGGTCCGTCTCTACTGTAAAGGTTGACAATCCATACACATAACTGTGAAACCTTCCACAGCCAAACACTAGACCCAAAGTCTCTTTTTCTATCTGAGCGTAGTGTTGCTCAGTCTCTGTCATTGATCTAGACACATATGCTACAGGCTGCCATTTATCTCTGTACAATTGCATCAGCACAGCTCCCAAGCCATCATTTCAGGCGTCGGTGGAGATTTTTGTTGGTTTAGATGGGTCAAAGAATGTGAGGACTGGCTCTGTAGTTACAGTGTCCTTTAATTGTTTCCACTCTTTCTCATGTCGATCAGTCCACTCAAACACTGAGTTGTGCTTTAGCAATTTCCTGAGACATGCTGTCTTGGAGGTAAGATTAGGGACGAATTTTCCCAGGAAATTGATCATTCCCATGGCTCTCAGGACACCTTTTTTATCAGTGGGGGCAGGCATGTCCAATATGGCTTGCACTTTTCACTGATCAGGTTCCACCCCTTCACTTGTGACCCTGTCTCCCAAGAAGGTCATCTCTGTGATGCCAAAGAGGCACTTTTCTCTATTCAGTTTTAGTCCATTTTTGACTCTCTGTAAGAGTTTCTCCAGTCTTTCATTGTGTTGTTGTTTGGTATTTCCCCAGACAACCAGGTCATCTATATAGACTCTGGTGCCTTCCAGACCCTCTATAATGGATTCCATGGCTCTGTGGAAGATCTCCGGTGCTGAATTAATGCCAAAGGGGAGCCTCAAGAAACAGTATCGCCCGAATGGTGTGTTAAAGGTAGTGTACTTGCTGCTTTCTGGGTCCAGCCTCAGCTGCCAAAACCCATGCGAACCATCTAGTTTGCTAAAAAGCTTAGCACCAGCCATTTCACTCATTATCTCTTCAAGTTTTGGGATCTGGTAATGCTCTCTTTTAATATTTTCATTTAGATCTTTGGGATCAAGGCAGACCCTTATAGCACCTGTAGATGACCACCAGCAGTGTTTTATTATGATTATCCTGTTTTTTATGCTTTATTTCACCAGACTTTTATTTTGACATTATGCAATCTGCATGTGGGAATAATCTCTCCACGCGCATGCACACATTCGTAAAAAGAGAGAATAAAGACACAAGAAGCACGTTACAAGACGATGTATGTTTAGAGTTAGAAGTTGAAATATATTACAAAACCTTCAACTGAAGTGTTTTGTTGTTTTCTTTGAAGTGTTGTACCACTCTGTGCTTGAATGGTTTTAGCAGTAAATAACTTGAGAATAATATAAAGTTACTTGCTAGCTCCCCAAAGTTCAAGTTAAGTTAATGGCGGCAGCCTTCCCTGAATCATCACTTTTAGCCAGGGTTGCTCAAAAACAGCCCAAAATGCCATAAAACTAGCCCAATTTGTTTACATCGCTACTGAGTTAATAATTCCAATACTTTTTTCCACAATTTACATTTAAATGTATTTTTTTAGCCTATATTATTAATTTCCAAATTTTTATTTGTTCATTCCACAACATGGTTAGCTATATCTTGCCTTTAATTATCTCCACGTACAGGAATGAGTTTGAGGATCAGCAAGAATGAGAGTACAGATGTATCGCAACTTGACAATAACTGAACTTTTGACAATAACTCAACTT
>JACXGM010036527.1:0-11353 GCA_016801145.1 Umbra pygmaea
GGGGAAGCTTGATATTACTGTACAGTAAAAAAGAAAACACATTATTAACACATTATGTTAGGGCTGCTCGATTATGGAAAAAATCATAATCACAATTATTTTTGTCAATATTGAAATCACAATTACTTAAAACGATTACTCATTGACTTTGGATATTTGCATTTGTTGATTTTGAAAAACAGTGAAAAGATTCTGACGTCGGGAGCTGTAACGCACAGCGGGACCAGGGGTCTGTTCGGCGATCGGCATCCCTGCAATATTAAATGAGGACCTGTTTTGAATGGATGGACATTTATTTTCATAGTTGTGTTTACCGTTAGATTTATGCTGAGAGACACTGTACCTAGGTTGTTCACGGCGGTAGTCTAGCCGTCTCTATGTGCCTTAATTATGCACACAGGTGTATTTCATTTATGTTACTTAGGACGGGTATATAGGTCAGAGAAGGCATGTCTTTGTTGTCGATTATTGTTACCTGTATGGTGCACGTTGCCTTTGTGAACTCCTGTTACCTGTGAGATTGTTTATCCTTTATTAAATTCATCCGTATCCTGCAGTTGGTTCCTTCACCATTATTACGCTTTACAGGAGCGACAGATGTAAAGCGTCTTTTCGTATTTTGTTAAGGGTGACCAGCACACATAGTTCGTTTGAATGTTTGGATTTGATTATGCAGCAATGTCTTTATTGCTGCATAATCAAAAGCAGCAGAAGGAACTGTAAACAAAAAGACAAATTATTAAACAAGTAAAAGACCAACAGATTGTTTGCAAGTTAAAAGTTTAACTTTTGAAATTACATTTATTTTGCTTCACTGACATTTATTTTCTCTCAAATTCTTATTTTTGTTTTATATTCAAAATGTTTTGTTTGACAATTTTGGCACATCTGATTCCATAGAAAGCAGAATATTCCCCATTCATCCATTATCCATGTCCTCAGCTGTGCAACTGTGCTTAATAATGCACCACACATTATCAACCAGTGTAACAATACCCCCTAAAATAATCGTAAATGTTGGTTATTTGAGTTGCTCCTCTGTATTATGGTCATTTTAGTTTCTACCCTGTGTGCATTGTGTATCTCTTGTGTTCCCGCTCTATTTATCAGCTGAACAGATCACATGTGTTCATTGTCCTATAACCTGTCTTAATTACTCATCCCAGGTGCAGTCACTATATCATTAGTTTTGTATTTAAGTCCTGTTTAATGGGCCATGGGCACTGACACACCCCCTGACCTGGGAACGCCGCGGGATCCCCCAGTCGGAGCTGGTCAATGTGGCTCGGGAAAAGGACGTTTGGGGTCCCCTGCTGGAGCTGCTGCCCTCGCGACCTGATCCCGGATAAGCGGACGAAAATGGATGGATGGACAGTATATACCCAAGACATTACCAATGTTGAAAATTTCTGTCACTGTTCGAAATTACTGATTTATAATGAATTATTCACATAATGGCACACAATGGCAAAGTCACTTTTTCAGTGTTAATTCATCCATTGTTCTAATGATGAAACCATTAGCTCATCCATAATTATGTTTTGACTATAATCTTTGATCAATGTAATGCCACCTTGTTGAATGAAGGTATCAATTTCTTTGTATGTGTGTGTGTATATGTACAGAATGTATAATATGTGTATAGAATGGGTACAATAAATATAAAGTCAAGGAGCACAATGAGGTAATACCCTATAGAATGACAATGCATTGTCATGTCCCAGTGAAAACTCCAATCCCATAAATCAATGCCATCAACTTGATTGTGTATCCTATTTGTGCTCGATGCAAACACACTTGTAAACAGCCTAGTACAGCTTGATATAGTGTATATACTCAGTAAATGATAATATTTTCCTTCCACTTATTAGTTAACATGGGTGGGTGGGGGCTGAAAGTGGCCTTTACCATTTCCAGCAACATAGCAGAGAGGGAAAATGGGAAAAGACTGGGAGGGAATTGCTTAACTTGAAACAAAAGTATTTCCTCTCATGGAAAACAGGCCTTTTGGAGCCAACTGCACTGTTTGTGGCCATCACTTTCAATAACACATGTACCCCCCTCCTCTCTTTCTCTGTCACATATGCAGCAGTCTTTCTATCAAGAGCTAGTAAGAGCTGAAACAGTTTGGAGATCACAAAACTGTAAAGTTGCTTTTATCTGAAGAAGTCCCTGCAGCTCTCAGCTTAACAGCAGCAAAGTCAGATGATGGAGCTCAGCTCAATATGAGGAACGTGTAGAAGAAAAAACTACCCAGGGAGAAAACAATAACAATGCTAGCATTTGAAAAGTATTTTTCCCTTTTAATTCAAACACAAGCTGTGGTATCGTATTGCTAAAGAGTGAAATTGGATATTTATATATATATATATATATTTTATTTAAACAAATTGTTTTGGTCAGCCACATATGTGATAGGCGTTCAATAATTTATTCTGGAGCTTTGACAGCCATTAGGCTCTAGCCCTGGGGACACAATTTACGTGTATGTGATAACTCAGATTTGTAAACAAACACATTTTCTCATTATGGTTTGAGATGGGCAAGGAGGATTTTCATTCCCACGTGTTTTGGTGCTTTGACTTAATAATGATTAAATTAGCGCTGAAGTGGATACTCTTCAGACGTCCTCTAGAGTAGCCCCTTTTTCCTCATAGTAATGGAGTGTAAAACAAACCATTACAAATTAACATGATTGTAATAACATTGGGATAGCCACTTCACCATACTTTCAACAGCATTTTACTACTGGTTATGGATGGTATTGTTAATTTATTAACAAATTCAATGCTAAGTCTTTTTTGTATCATTCTCTGTTATAGCTTTGCCTGAAAAAGTTTGATATACCCCTTAGACTTAAAACTGATTAATAAATTCAGTCTTTCATTCGTTCACTTTCCATAATCATGATTTTAATAGCTGAATGAGGTTAAGGAATGATCCCCAGTGGTCACCAAACAGTTTCCCAACACTAGAATAATAGAATGTTCTTCTCCATTATTCAAGGTAAATGTTTGATTAAGGACAGATTAGTTCCACTCAGTGGTTGTACTTTCACAGCCGACATTATCAACTAAAACACTAACATTTTAAATCAACCTTAAAGTTAGGGTTCATAAATGGATGGAAAGTTAGTTGTCATGTTTTAAGTTACACACCTGGGTTTTCTGTTGATGTTAGTCTGCCTTCATTTGGTATGTATTAAATCTCTGTATTCAAACTCTGAAATGGAAGCAATGAGATACACCCTATTGCATAGTCCTTGCATTCTTGCTCCTCGTCTCCTTAAAATTCAATGGAGGTCCCCAGAGTTCTCCTTGAACTTTCTTTCCCAATAAAAGTTTCTCCATAGCCTTCATTTCAGAGTTTACTTCCACTTGCCATGGTACAAAGTGAAATATATTTGTATTTTATGTAACCAGGGAGACACAGTGAGACCCTAGTCTCTTATTCACAAGTGTGCTTGGGAACACAACACCACAATTTGGCATACATACATACATACATACATACATACATACATACATACATACATACATACATACATACATACATACATACATACATACATACATACATACAAAACATACAAAACATACAAAACATACAAAACATACAAAACATATGTACACATAAACAGTCAGTTAAAAAACAAACACATTCTTCACTGTTTCCTCTGAGATTTTTGTTTACTCGGGTGAATTTGCCCATGGGTGGTGGGTCCTCAAATTTGTGGTAATTACTTATGTACATTACTGGTAAATGTACATGAAATGATGTATATTAAATGTACCATACTTACAATGCATCTAAGTTGATCAATGTACAATCACAAAATATTGACACTGTCATCTGAGTTATCTGAACCTTCTACAACAAATGTCATCCCTGTTTGGTGGATAACACTTACTGTAATAAAATGTTTGTATTACTTTTAGTGTCCATTTAGTTTTGATAGAAGTTATTGTTTGTTTTCCTGTCACAACATTTAGATTTACCTCCATTGTTGCTGTATTCAGTCATTTTGTATTTTGTATTCATCACTTGGAACCATATCAACCATATAAAAATCCTGTAAGAGAATTCTAGCTGTGTCACGGTTTGTCATCCTTAGGTGTGGAGAGACAGAGACAGGCGCGAAGAATATGCAAGCAATAATATAGAGTTTATTTATAAAAAACACTTACTCAAACAAAAACTGCCACGAGGGGCAATACGGAAAACTATATAACGGGGAAACTGAGACACAACCGGGATGACAAGTAAGAGGGTAAACAATTGACAGGGGAATCTTTTTCTTCTCCATTAGGGTTTAACGGCAGTTTGCATCCACATTGTTGCAATACCTCCTCCTACTGGTATTTAGTCTGTCTGTTTTGAATACATTTCCCGCACGACATCAGGACATGTTCAACTGTCTCCCACACCATACACATACTGCACTGTCCAGTCGGGTGTTTTCCCAATATAAATAGTGAACCATTTAATCCACTATGTCCAATCCTCAGTCTACTAATTAATACCTGCTCTCTTCGGTTAGCCCCACTGTTACTCACTCCCCCAACTTTATTTTGCAACATATACAGACATCTGCCTTTATTTCCCCTATTCCAATATGCTTGCCACTGGTTGGAAATGTCCCTCCACACAATACTTTTGCCCTCTGCCCTTGACAGTTTAACACTTGTTTCCACAACTTCTTTCTTGAGCGCCTCTTTTGCTAACCTATCCACCCTCTCATTTCCTGAAATCCGTTTTACCCTGATCAGCAAGCCTTGATGTTACAGACAAAATTTAATATGCCAGATCAAGATGACTCCTGGCTGTACCTGCTTTGAGACTTGCTAGTGCCGACACTGAATCACTACAGATGAGCAGTTGACTCTCCTTCACTTCTTCCACCCATTGTAACGCTAATAAAAGTCCAATCATTTCCACTGCATACACACTCTGAAAATCAGAGGTTACTCTTACTGATTCCAGTCTGATAACTCGGAATCACCACCGCTGCCCCCGTCTTCTCTGTCATTGTATCTTTCGATCCATCAGAAAAAACCTGTACAAAACCTCCATAGTTCTTATCCTTATACCTATACAATTCTTGTACCACATCCGCTGTTTTTTATTTTTATTTTATTTAACCTTTATTTAACCAGGTGGGCACATTGAGAACATTTTCTCATTTGAGGCGGCGACCTGGCCAAGATAAAAGCGTTGAGGTACAGACAACAAAAAGTTACACATAAAGTTACAAGACAAGGAGTGCACAATAAAGTCAAAACAGAGAATAAAACAGTGAGTGTACGATAAATAATACAGTGTGCAGGTCGAACAATAAGGCATTTGTACAAGTAGTGCAACAGATGTCGATACAAGGAGGTAGATGGTTGGTGAATACAGTCGCTTGGCACTGTACAATACAGACAGTTATAAGAAGAAAAAAAATAATAATGAAGAGTAGGGGCTGAGGTAGATGGGTACAACTGAAGTGGTACAAAGTGGCTGTGCGTAAATAACACTATGGTAAGTGGCATAATGACCGAGACTATGGGAGGTGGAGTGTGCAAAATATACAGAGACAGCTATGCTGGTCAGATTGTGCAAAGTGCATAATGACAGAAGATGGTAGGGTGGGATTAACATGTGCAATGGTCTGACAGTAGATTGGTTAGTAGTGCATTGAAGGTGGTTAGCAGGACAATAGAATCAAGCTTCAGGGATTTTTGTAGAAAATTCCAATCATTAGCAGCAGAGAATTGGAAGGAGAAATGACCAAAGGAGGTGCGGGCTTTAGTGGCAACCAGAGATATAAACCTGCTTGAACGCAGATTGAGAGAGGGTGTTGCTCTGGAGATGAATGATCTCAGGTAAATTGGGGTTTTGCCTAGGAGACACTTGTAGATTAGATGATACCAGTGTGTTTGACGCCGGGTGTGTAGTGAAGGCCAGCCAATTAGTGTATAGAGACTGCAGTGGTGGGTGTTATATGGAGCATTGGTGACAAAACGGATGGCGCTGTGGTACACAACATCTAATTTTCGAAGTTTCATCACTGCGCTTGACTCTCAGCAGCTCCAGACCCACACAGGGGCTATGCAGCGTCCATACTGGCCTCGCAGGCCACCACACTGTTGGACAAAACTCAACCCCTCAGACTTTCATCTGCTCTGCTACATCTGAGCCTTCCCACCCAAAACTCAGCTTTTGCATTTTATTCCTTTCCCAACAATTCTCCAATACCCTCTTAGTAGGGTGCCACTCATCATGTCCCCTTAGATTAATCCAATAATTGGCCATAAGATGGTTTCTGCGAAGCACTAGTGGCATTTCCCATGCCTCAACTTGGAGAGCACACACCAGAACAGTTTTCATCGCCCCTACACAGATCCTCAAAGCACGTGCCTAAATAACATCCAGGTCTGAGAGTACCGATTTAGCTGCTGACCCATATACAATACTGCCATAATCTAACCTCAATCTTATTAAGGTCTGATAAATATATTTCAGCGACTTGAACTCCGCTCCCCACTCCAATCCCGCCAGACATCTCATAACTTTAATCACTTTTGTACATACACAAACCACCTGCCCAACATGTTCTTTTCACGTCAGCCTCGTATCAAAATACACTCCCAAAAATCGAATCTATCCACTTTCTCCAAGTTACTTCCACATAGTTTCAGACCATAGTCTTTGAGTTTCTTCCTTGTAAAGAACTTAAAGGTTCAGTGTGTAGTATTTCTAAGGATCTATTGACAGAAATTCAATATAAGATCCATAACTATGTTTTCAGTGGTGTGTAAAGACCTTACATAATGAACCATTATGTTTTCATTACCGTAGAATTAGCCATTTATATGTACGTAACGCGGGCACCCCCTTTTATGGAGGTCGCTGTATTTTGTCGTCATGATTCTACCGTTGCCCTCAGCGAACAAACAGCGCTACAGAGCGCGTTTCGTCACTACCTTGAAAGAGAAGCAGTAGTAGCAGCAACAGAACAAGGAGAAGAAGTTGTATGTTTCTAAGTATTAGGTAATAGTAGAAGCTCTCCTTTATTAGAAGTGGAATTTTGGACAATGGTAGGACCACAGCTATTATTTAGCACAAGAGCCGACGAAGGGTGAATCTGCTTTGAAGAAGCGAAAGCATGATGAAGCCAGGCAAATACTGTACTGTACAAGAGCGACACAGGCAGAACTCCCGGGTAAACATCAGTGTGGCTTTTTCCAGATTGAAGGCGCTAATGAGGGAAAAATGTTTTCAAAGCAATGCCAAAGTTGCCTGTTTTTGGCTGGACAGGTAAGGTATTCCAACTTTAGCAATGCAAATGCAAACTGTTGTTTGACAAAGTTAGCATTGGCTAAAAGCTAGCCATAGATACCATGAGAAATGTGCTGGTTATTTTCGTAAAACAATCGGCTGATTAGTACTATTTGCTGCATAACAGAACGTTAGCCTACAGCATAACAGCTCATATTAGCCAGCTAAACCTTTAGTACCCTGTTAGAAGAAATATGTAATGTTAGTTGGATTGTTATTTCGAAAGCATGATGAGGCCAGACGAATACAGGTAGAAAGCTAGCCATAGACACCATGAGAAGTGACTTTTTCCTTGTCAGTGGTATAAAATATGTATTTGGATTATTGCATGTAACATAGTTTTTCTCCCTCGCTTTGTTGTGACTTTGCCCACGTTGGGAGAAATGTGCTGGTTATTTTCGTAAAACAGTCGGCTGATTAGTCTATTAACTGCATAACAGAACGTTAGCCTACAGTATAACAGCTCATATTAGCCAGCTAAACTTTTAGTACCTTCTTAGAAAAAATATGTAACGTTAGTTGGATTGTTATTTTGATAGCATGATGAGGCCAGACGAATACGGGAGCGATGCAGGCAGAAATCTATGGTAGAAAGCTAGCCATAGACACCATGAGAAGTGACTTTTCCCTTGTCAGTGGTGTAAAATATGTATTTGGATCATTGCATGTAACATAGTTCATCTCCCTCGCTTTGTTGTGACTTTGCCCATGTTGGGAGAAATGTGCTGGTTATTTTCGTAAAACAGTCGGCTGATTAGTACTATTTACTGCATAACAGAACGTTAGCCTACAGCATAACAGCCCATATTAGCCAGCTAAACTTTTAGTACCTTCTTAGAAAAAATATGTAAAGTTAGTTGGATTGTTATTTCGAAAGCATGATGAGGCAAGACGAATACAGGAGCGACGCAGGCAGAAATCTATGGTAGATAGCTAGCCATAGACCCCATGAGAAGTGACTTTTCCCTTGTCAGTGGTGTAAAATATATATTTGGGTTATTGCATGTAACAGTTCTTCTCCCTCGCTTTGTTGTGACTTTGCCCACGTTGGGAGAAATGTGCTGGTTATTTTCGTAAGACAATCGGCTGATTAGTACTATTTACTGCAAAACAGAACGTTAGCCTACAGCATAGCAGCTCATATTAGCCAGCTTT
Source organism: Umbra pygmaea (assembly GCA_016801145.1). Classification (NCBI taxonomy): domain Eukaryota; kingdom Metazoa; phylum Chordata; class Actinopteri; order Esociformes; family Umbridae; genus Umbra; species Umbra pygmaea. The sequence goes on from JACXGM010036527.1 coordinate 8,479, forward strand.
TAGTTAAACTTTTAGTACAGTACCCTGTTAGAAAAAATATGTAATGTTAGTTGGATTGTTATTTCGAAAGCATGAGGAAGCCAGACGAATACGGGAGTGACGCAGGCAAAAATCACTGGTAACCATCAGTGTGGCTTTTCCCAGATAGGAGGCTCTTACGAAGGAAACATGTTTTCAAAGCAATTTTTTTCTTATCTTGTACTAACATGGAAACAAGCTAGGTAAAGTCAGTAAATAAATCACTAACACAATGATGAACAAGTAAAAATAACATTCGAAATAACATGGTTTTACTGAATAATACATTTTCGACTTAATAATTATATTTAAAGAAAGCTCATTGCTATCATTTTATCCTTCGTCGGCCACCGTAGCTTGGCTTTTGTGTTTGCAAAGCGAAGGGTAGGAAGTGAGTGACTGGCTGCTTGCAATTCACAAACCATAACACTAGATGTCACTAGAAATTACACACTGAACCTTTAAGTTTAGTGTTTTCTACTTAAAATTTTAAACCCCACACCGATCCCCATTCTTCCACTTGTGTAACTGCCTTTTGCAGGTTCTTAATCAAATATCCGACATTTCTCCCTCTCTTCCACAAAGCTATATCATCTGCAAACAACGACCTGCCCACTGCCCTTGGAATATTAGCGTATACATCATTAATCATTTTAGAAAAAAACGTTGGACTCACTACACTCCCCTGAGGCGTCCCATTTTCTACAACATAACTATTGGATATCTCTGACCCTATTTTCACTTGGATAGTCCTTCTATCCAAAAAATCCACTATCCAATTGAACACATTTTCCCTCCAACTCCAATCTTATGCAGCTTTACCAGCAGCCCCTCCGACCACAACATGTCATATGCTTTCTCCACATCAAAAAACACTGCTACTACTGTCTCTCTATTGACTTGAGCTTTCCTTATATCATCCTATAGACACAAGACTGGCTCCATTGTGCTCCTACCTTTCCTGAACCCACTTTGATACGGCGCCACCATGCCTCTACTTTCTATATAATGTATTAACCTTTCGTTTATCATATGCTCCATTAGCTTACACGAGTGGGACGTCAGTGCTATTGGTCTGTAATTCCCAGGCCTACTTGGGTCTTTACCTGGTTTAAAAATAGGTACAATTACTACCGCTTTCCAACTCTCTGGCAGTCTTCCCTCCTCCCAAATTTTATTATACAACACCAATAATTTACCCAGTCCTCCAACACTTATATGCTTTATCATACACACCTCATCTTTCTCAGGCACAGTCATTCCCAACCTTTCTAGTGCCCGCCTTAACTCCCCTATACCACAAGGGACATTTATTCCATCATCATCATCATCATCATCATCCCCTTTCCGGCATAGGGCATCCCTATTGTCTGCTATTGTTTCTTTCCTTCCCCTTCTTTCATCGTCCGACAGATTTGCCGAACTATGCACCTTCACAAATGTATCGGCAATCAATTCAGCCTTTCCTTTATGAGTTACTGCCGTCTCATTTCCTTCCGTCAGAACTGGATAGTGCCACATCCTTCTGTCTCCTCCCATCTTTTTAATCATACCCTAAACCACTCCAACCTGCGTTGAACTGCTTATCGTATTACAATAGTTTCTCCAATGTGTTCTTTTTGTATGTCTCATCGTCCTCCTCACTATGGCCTGGGCTTGTTTATACTGTATCAACTGTTGGTAATTATGGGTTTGTTTCACTATCCTGTAAGCCTTGTTCCTATTTCTCACAGCTTCTTTACACTTATCATCCCACCAGGGCACTACTTTACTCTTCTGACATCCTTTACTTTTAGGAATGGATTCTAATGCAGCCATAATTATACTCATCTTTACGTTAACATCAAGTGCTTCTATAGTCATTTCTCCATCACTCTGATTCAGACCCTTATTGTAACGTTCCCCAGTTCCCCCTCCCTGGAAACTACAACTTCCCTATTCTAGATTGCTCAGAACTACAATTCCCATAGCCCGGACTCAATCACCCTAATTCTGTACACCTACACTCACCCAGCTCATATATAAGACACACACACTCCATTGCATCTTTGCAAGGTATTGTGAGTATTATTCTTCTCCATTCTGAGCATTCCATTTACGTTATTGATATTCCGGTTTGACCTTTGCCTTGTTTATATATTGTTCTGCCTTGGATTATCCTATGTACCTTAGCCTGTGTTCTGATATTGTTATTCTGGCCTGACCCCTGCATTGTTTGATTATTCTGCCTTGGATTTTTCCTCTGTACCTTTGCCAGAACGGTATTAAAGAAACATTGTTCTTTTTACCCATGGAGTAGTTCATTACAGAATACCTCGCCGAGTACAAAATATGGCTGGGAGTGAGCTGATTTACGGTGGCTGGGCCCAGGAGGATCCTCTATGGGACCTCTACAAAGCCTCCTATGAGGACTTTTTAGTCAGGGAGGCTATGGATGGGGACTACATCCTTCCCCGCCGTGTCTTTGAGACACCTGCCCCTTTTGAAACTCCAAAGAGGGCACCCAGTCCCTGTTCCAGGACGGTGGCTCCCAGTCCCAGTCCCAAGAAGGCCACCCAGAGTTCCAAGATGGCTACCAGCCCCAGTTACAAGATGGCTACCTGCCCCAGTTACAAGATGACTACCAGCCCCAGTTCCAGGGAATGCTACCAGCCCCAGTTACAAGATGGCTATCTGCCCCAGTTACAAGATGGCTACCAGCCCCAGTTCCAAGATGGATACCAGCCCCAGTTCCAGGAAGGCTACCAGCCCGAGTCCGAAGAGTGCTGCTACCAGCCCCAGTCCAAAGATGGCCGCCCAGAGTCCCAAGATGGCCGCCCAGAGTCCCCAGAGTGCTGCTACCAGCCCCAGTTCAAAG
>JACXGM010036529.1:0-11359 GCA_016801145.1 Umbra pygmaea
ACCTATGCCTGTTTTGGATTACTCTACCATTTGATATCCCTAGATGTACTTTAGCCACACCAGCTATTCCGTTCTAACCTCTGCTTGTTTGGATAATTCTGCCTGTGGATATACCTACCTGTTCCTATGGAGTGTATTTCAGGTCAATAAATAACATTGTGCTATTTGACATTTTGAGTATTTATTACAGACATTACAATGAGGAAAGAAAAACAAATCCTACCAAGGAGAGAGAAAATAAAATACATTTCAAGCAAGGACAGAGAGGGAATAGACATTGCCTAAAATATATTTATAACTCAACGCAAATGTAATAATAAAATAATTCTAGTTTTAAAAACCAGAATAAGCTAACGTGTTAACTGTTGACGTTAGCTAGTTTTCCTCAAACAATTAAATTTGTTAATTTTATTAATGTACGCTCAATAATGTCAGCTGAAATATGTCTGTAATGCAGGTTTTAAAAGTAAATAGAATTTTAAAGTTATTACCTCAGTAAGGAGCTGATGAAACAATGCTTCTTTACGGCAACCCCTTAGTAACTCTGTTTGTTTGGAACTTTTGAAGGTCTCCATGATCTGCCATTGCTCTAAAAAAAACTGACAGATGAAGTGAACGGAGCTGACACAACTCTCTCTCAATGGCTCAGGTTCAAGTTATCCATGGTTATCCAAATTTTCCCCCTTCATTACCACATTGTTATCACCACATTCTCGTTACCACATTAGCATCGCCATATTGGGTAACAGTCATATAGATCCATTAATAAACATGAATTAATATAAATTCATTTATTAAACATGAATGTAATAAAGTCTGCTGCTTCAGTGTTGATGATGGCAATTTGCATATACTCCAGAATGTCATGACGAATGAATTGCAAAGTCCCCCTTTGCAATGCAAATGAACTTAAAAAGATATTTCCACTGCATTTTAGCCCTGCCAGCTGCCATCATGTCAGTGATTGTCTCATTAACACAGGTGAGCGTGTTGACGAGGACAATGCTGGAGATCACTCTGTCATGCTGATTGAGTTAGAACAACAGACTGGAAGCTTTAAAAGGAGGGTGGTGCTTGACATCATTGTTCTTCCTCTGTCAAACCATGGTTGCCTGCAAGTAAACACATACTTTGCACAAAATTTTCTTCACAGGCAAAGATATTGCTGCTAGTAAGATTGCACCTAACTCAACCATTTATCCAACCATCAAGAACTTCAAGGAGAGAGGTTCAATTGTTGTGAAGAAGGCATCAGGGCACCTAATAAACCCCAGCAAGCACCAGGACTGTCTCCTAAAGTTGATTCAGTTGCGGGATTGGGGCACCACCAGTGCAGAGCTTCCTCAGGAATGGCAGCATGCAGATGTGAGTGCATCTGCATCCAAAGACCTTTGGAGGAAATCCTGGTGTCAAGAAGGGCAGCAAAGAAGCCACTGCTCTCCAGGAAAAACATCAGGGACAGACTGATATTCTGGAAAAAGGTACAGGGATTAGACTGCTGAGGGCTGGAGTAAAGTAATTTTCTCTAATGAATCCCCTTTTCGATTGTTTGGCCCATCTGGAAAACAAGCACTACCATCAGACCTGTTTCATGCCAACTATAAACCATCCTGAGACCAATCATGTGTGGGGTTGCTTCTCAGCCAAATAAGTGGGCCCACTCACAATTCTGCCTAAGAACACAGCGGTGACTAAAGAATTGTACCAACACATCCTCAGAGAGGACCTTCTCCCAACCATCCAATAACAGTTTGGTGACGACCAATGCCTTTTCCAGCATGATGGACCACCTTGCCATAAGGCGAATGTGATAAATAAGTGGCTTGGGGAACAAAATGTTGACATTATGAGTCCACAGCCAGGAAACTCCCCAGACCTAAATCGTGTTGAGAATGTGTGGTCGATCCCCAAGAGGCTTTTTTGACAAACAAAAACCCACAAATTCGAACAAAATTCTAGCATTGATCATGTATAAATGGGCTGCCATCAGTCAGAATGTGGCACAGATGTTAATTGACTTTGCATAAACTTGATGCAATTTTCAATAAAAGCCTTTGACACTTATGGAATGATTGTAATTATACTTCAGTATACCATAGTAACTACTGATGAAAAGATCTAAGAACACTGAAGCACTAAACTTTGTCGAGACCAATATTTGTGACATTCTCAAAACCTTTGGCCACGACTGTATTAGTTGTTATGTGATTAATCTATATAGCATGATTAATATGAATATGTGCATGTGTTAACAAATATATAAGTACATGCATAGATATCTAATAAATTATGTTAATAAATAAATGAGTACATGTAATGTACATTATTAATTTCTACTTCATGTATCTACAAATCATTATTTCTGTGCATGTGTTAATAAACATGTTAAAAAGATTTACAGTCAGTTGCCTAATAGAGATGTTTATTAATTATAATGAAAGAGTGTGGATATAAAACCACATTTCCAAAAAAGTTGGGACAGTATGGAAAATGCAAAAATACAAAAAATAGTCATTTGAAAATTAAATTCACCCTCAAAAATATTGAAAACACATTATTAGCACATTCTGTGATATTTTACTTTGTGACTTTAATTTAGTTTTGGAAATATACAGTCATTTCAAATCTGATGACTTTAACACAATCTGAAAAAGTTGGGACAGTCAACTGTTTTCCACTGTGTAACATCACCTTTTCTTTTAATAACACTTATTAATAATGTCTGCACTGAAGACACCAGTTGGTTAAAGTTTAGCAAGCAGCTTTTTCCCCTATTCATTTATTCAACTTCTTTAATTGTTGTTCTTAGTCAGACAGTGCTACCGCTCACTCTCCTTGCTTGACAACACCGTCACTGACATAACTCACTTAATGCAACTACCATTCGCGCTCTAACTGTCACTACTCTTGTAAAAAAGGAATTGATAATGATATGCAACTGTAGTGCATGTTTTGCGTGCTCCCTACCACATGTTCACATTTGAAAAATGCAGAGAGATATTATACCGATATTACTTGCGATAAATTAACAGATATTAAAGTGTTCTCAGTTCTGCATTTCCGCTGCTTTCAGTTTTCTGCTAAAGTACAACAAAGTAAATAAACTCCCTTTAGAATGGTGACAGTGGTGTCATTTTTGTTTAATGTAGACCCTCTTTTATTTGTATATCACCTCTTTAAAGGAGCCAGAGTGGAGCAATGTACTGAAATTCAACTCAGACTTGATGACTCGAACTTGGGACTCTGACTTGAATGCTGGTAATGGTGACTAGACTCAGACTCTTCATCAGTGACTCAGACTTGGACTTGAGACTCGGACTCAAACTCAGGTAATGGTGACTCGACTCGGACTCGACTTTGACTCTTCTTTGATGACTCGGTCACTGGGGACTCGAGACTGTACTCTGACTCAACAGTTGGTGACTTGACCACAACACTGATTACAGCCCCACGTTATGTGTTGAAACACGATAAAAAATGAATATAAAAAGAAACTTTGCACTGAGCATTACAATCACCATAAACCAGCACGATGTCACACCAGACCAGATACCGGAAACTTATGGCCAGCCAGCCTAGTGATCTAGCTTAGTTGGCAAAAAGAAGAAAGATCAGCATCACCTCCACCCTCATGTGTTTCCGAAGTTTGCCATTATACTTATAGGCTAATAAGCTATTCTTGAATCAAATTTGAACAAAAATGTTTTGTGTGATCTCAGAAAATAGTACCGGTACATTTTTACTGAGACATAATGCTGCCCAAGCTGGGGAAGACAGTTAAGTCTGAGACATGATGCAATTTGAGCTGAGGTATGAGAGCTTAGCTATCATAACTAAAACTGAGGTATAATGATGTCTTAGGAATAGATCCTCATGTTCGGAGTAAGCCCAATGCTAGTTCCCAAAAACACCACGCCTGCCACTCCAACCTTGGCCCTCAATTGCGCGTTTACATGCGCCTTGGTAACTTGCAAAAGGAAGCCCCTCAGGCTAGTCCCTCAGGTTCCCTATTTTAGCAATTGTGCAAATATGTAACAACATGTCTTGGGGAAGTGCCTTTTGAAAAACGACACTGGTCTGAACTGGGGGATTTATGGATTATGGAATATTTAAGTTTGTATACGTATGGTTTGGCACGTCACTCTCTGGACACCATGCTATGTAGCCGATATTCTGTTGGGGTTTAGTAATCATTGCAGCTATATAGTTTTATGGTGTCCATGAAAGTGGTGTGCGTCATTGAGAGAGTTAACTCCTGTTGAAATGGGTCCGTACCACTATTTGTGTTGAACATATTATTATAATTATTATTATTATATTTTTCTACAAGAGCTATGTTATGTATTCAGGAGTACTCATTCCGGAAGAGATGAATTTGCTGTATATGTAAATAATGTAATTTTCTCATATTGGGTTTTATATGTGTGAGTAATCATAATTAAGGAGTAATTAACCTATACCTAGACATGGTGAATTACTTCTGCCAATTAGTCCACATTAATGGAATGATAGTTCTTATAGCATTGTATAGAGTTTTCCATGTATTTTGTTCAAAGTGATCTCGCAGAATTCTGTGAAATGACCAAGGACCCTTAACTTCGAAATCCGTCTCCGGAAATTGCATGATGACGTAGCAGAGTGTAAATAGCCTAGATTTTGTAGGTTGGTAGGATGGGGACGGTGGGTGAGGCTTATATCAAGTTAAAAGCAAGGTCTCATCAAGGTCTCTACCCATCTCAGACTTTTCTGTGAAACTGCAAGGTCCAGAATTTAAAGCAAACTTGACACTGCAAGTCACTTCCAGTGACGTTCATTGTAGCCTAATCCTGTGGCCTAGTTAGCTACTCACTGTACCTAGTAACATATACAACTGGTCAAAATATTGTTCTGGAGCTAAAGTTGTGCTCAAAGATTTGCATACCCATGGAATTCATATTCAACTGTAGGTCATAAAAGAATGGCACAATCATAAAACAAAACATGGCAACAAAGAAAATAATGAAATGACCCCTGTAAAAAAGTCAGCATACCCTCAGTTCTCAATACAGTGTATTGCCCCCCTTAGCATCAACAATAGTGTGCAGTCGTTTCTGATAGTTGTCTATGAGGCCCCATTTTCTTGCAGGTGGTATAGCTGCCCATTCGTCTTGGCAAAATGCCTCCAGGTCATGCAGAGTCTTTGGTCGTCTTGTATGAACCGCATGTTTGAAATCTCCACAGAGTGGTTAGATGAGATTAAGGTCACCTTTTTCTGCTGTAACCACTGGAGGGTCAACTTGGCCTTGTGCTTAGGGTCATTCTCGTACTGAAAAGTCCAAGTGTGTCCCATGCGCAGGTTTTGTGCAGAGCAGCCTGTACTGTATGTCTCCCAAGGTTGCCTGTGGGTTTTTCCTTTGAATCCCGAGTAATTCTTCTGGCAGTCTTGGCTGAAATCTTTCTTGGTTTACCTGACCTAGGCTTGGTATCAAGAGATCCCTGAATCTTTAACTTCTTAATATGTAATTGTCATGTATAGCCAGTCCCTTCTGAAAAACACGATTATGCGATCGCATAATTCAATGCAAAATTCTGCATATTTATGCGGGGGGCACATTTCTTCAAATACGCTGCACTTTCGCCGCATAAATTGTTGATTTCCACGCTAAATATGCGGGGCTAGCATGATTTCATAATCCCCACATTTTTGTTGCAAACAAGTATCATATATCTTAGCAGAAAGTTGAAAAATGTTGCATTTACTTCACACAAGAGCAGCCATTTTCCCCTGTTGCCATGGGAACATTATGCAGTGACATGTGAACATCATCGAAAATCTGCAGTTTTTACAAGTTTTTTTAATTTTTGCAAGTTCCCGCAATTTCATAGCATAAAATTGCCTAAATGTACTGCATATTCCATCACCTTTAAGAAAACATTCTGTATAATCAACAATTTTTGCCCGCAACAATCACAAAAAACTAATTTTTCTTGAAGGACTGTATAGCATGAATTACACTATACTAGCTAGTTTGCACTTCATCAACGCTATGTGACAAATTAGTCGACAAGCCCGTGGCCTAGTTAGATATTTACCAGCTCTTTATTCATTACAGTTGGTCAGTAAATCCTCCAGATACGGTCAACAGCTATACTGCCTAGCTAGCTCCAATTAATACAGACTGAGCAATATTCTGTCAACGATTAATTTAATTTTATACGTTGCATTCATCCAAATACAGTATATACACAAACAATAAATGCTAGATCACGCTAACCAGCTCTTTACCTCGGCTACTCCCAGGTCAACTATCTACTTTGCCCCAGAACAACACACTCCACTAGTTAGCCATTCACTGTATCCTTGACCCATATAATTGGTCACTAAATACTCAGAAGTCGATCGACAGCTATACCACCTAGCTAGCTCTAGTTGATACAGACTGAGCAATATTTTGTCAACAGTTATTTTCACATTTATTTAGCATTCATCCAAGTGTGTACTCAAGCAATACATGCTAGATAATGCTAACCAGAGCCTTACCTCTGCTGGTGCTAGAACCTCTGGGCCCAGCTGTGTTATCCAGTTTTTTTTTGGGAGACTAAATGTTTCGATACACATTGGTCCATGTGAAACTTGGATGATCTAACCAACATGTAATCATCTTCTTGGCTGAAGGTAGTTAAAAACAAAAATTTTGCCCTGTGCCACTCTTTACAACAAACAATTTCTGTCTCTGTAGCCATTGCTTGGTGGATTCCACAAACACCACCAGGGAAGTTCATCTTTGGCTCAGGTGGCTACTTCCAAAGCAGCGGCTGCAGTGTCTTGATTCACTCGATATAGCTCTTCATCGCTGTATTCTGGCTGAAACATGTATGGTTGTATACTACCATTCAATAACAATTAATCAGAGTTGACATCATCCAGCTCTTTGGCAACTGCAAGCAAAGAAAAACATTCTCTAACTCACTACAGAAGTTGTATTGATATCTGAAGGAGCAGATCAAATTAAGATGGCTGTCTTTCGAAGTGCAACACGCATTGAGGAGTTGTTTTCAGAGTCTGACAGGTTGGAAACATAACTAGCACAACAATCTTTTAAGCTTGCAAACATAATAATCTATAGGCAGGTTTAATTATGTGATGTGCAATGATATTTACATCTGATTTCATGATGGGGCACATTCAAATGAAATAAACCATGTCATAAATTATATGTTCAATTATTGTTCATTATTGTTTTTTTATCAAAACGTCATGAATTGTCTCATAAAAATCTTTGGATGAATCTCAAAAGGTACTGCTCTCCTGATGGGAAAGTACATACTTTTAATTATATAGTAAGCAAGTATCCCTTTATTGGGACATACCACCACATCTATAAATTGCATCTTGAAATATACATTACAATCACACAATTGCTTTGGTGGCCAACATTAGGCATTGTTCTAATAATGTTTGCAAGACACTAACATATAAACAACATCTAGCTAGCTTTGGTGACATGTGTATCTCTGTGCTGCAACAATTGGCCACATCCATTTAGTTATGTATGAAGTACAGTTGTTGCCGGCTTGTGGCTTAGCTAACGCTCTAGCAAGCTCTGCATATTATGCTAGTTGTAAATGTTAGTCCTGTGAAAAGTCAAGAGAAACCTCCCCTCTTTCCTTGCGCAAGGTTTTGGGGTAGTTTAAATAGTATGCGAATTGAGATTCAGCAATTATGTCAATGTTAAACTTTAGTGAGCAACACGTGATGATGAAGGGCAATCTGAGCAAGTGCATAGTAGCTAGGAGTCCATTATAAGTACTCGTTTGTACTAATGTTGTCCTTTGTACTTTCTGCTCTGTTGTTGCCAGACTTCGCTTTCAGCATTTCTAGATTTTGATGGTTTGTAGGTGCTATTAAGCTACTGCATGAATAAATTAATGAACAGTCATGACTTTACAATAAGTATAAAAAATACTGAAGACGTACTTACTAAACAGAATGGTTTTTTTTCGAGCATGTGCATGCATTATAAAGATAGTGTTCAGGCAATACGTAACTTAAATCAGACAGAGCTTGCCTTGAGGTTTCCAGCTTTTTACATCAACAATGATGAGAATTAACTTATGTGGAATAAAACGAATCAAACGTATTGTCCAAAAAAGTATACTAAACTGAAGTTCATCAATAATCACTAAAGAAAAATTATTCAAAACAAAGAAATTGTCATGGTGGGGATTTTTTGGCATGTTGTGGCATAACTGAACTATTACAGTTGATTTATGTTCATGGATTTTGGGTACAAAAATCATCTGTTGGGGTTTGGTAATCAGTGCGGCTATATACTGTAGCATTTGGTGTCCCAGAAAGTGGCGTGCGTCATTTTGAGTTGAGTCTCTTACTGCGTTAATGTACTTGTAAGTACAGCCCTGTGAATGTCTAAACCCATGACATATCTTTTCCCGTGTTGTACTATGTGAAATGTACAGAGTGTGTATTTTACCTTGTAGACTAGAAAGTATTTGTTTTGGGCTGGAAAGTCACCCTGTCCTAGTCACGGATGAACACGGTCTAGACGTTTGTATTTTCTAGTGTTCTCAAATAAAGTATATGAACACAACTCCCAGCAGCTGGTCTTGACTCTACACCACAATGTGACAGAAATTAATAGCATTCCTAATAGCGGTCAAAAATTTTAAAGAACCACCAGACCTGAGACGTACCTGAGCCCAAAATATCAACCAAATAAAAATGTATGGGGAAAGGGAAACTTGGGTAAAAAAGGGGCAATTCAACATTCTTTGCTCTGGCTTTTATGACTGAACAGTACAGACCTACTACTATATTGGGATTACAATGTGGTTTCATCAAGAGAAAAGTATTGTTCTATACTTTGCCTCTTAACAATAATAATAATGAGAAATATTTGAAAAATAACAAAGACGCTGTTGGTATACACAACGATAAAATGTCATTAAAACATCGATATCTATAAATTAACTAAGAATGTACAGTATACATTTTTAACACATTCAAACATAACATCATGATCTGTAGATGCATTCAGTAATCATTAAATAATGTACAATAAATGTAATACTTATTGTGTATTAATATATTTTTTATGAGTAACTATGCATTTATTCATGTTTATTAACACAGGAACACATAAATTATGATATGTAGATTAATTAATTTATCATCATTTCATGTAAATGAAATGTTTTAATTATTGTGTATCAATCAATCCTTTATCAGTTAACTATTCATTTACTCATATGTTTATTAACACATTAATACATAAATCATCTTCTGTAGATGCATCATGTTATCATGAATTAATGATTATTCATTACTTAATTAATGTTTATTAATATATCCTTATTGTAAAGTGTTACCCCACATTGTCAACAACACATTCTCATCACCACATTGTCATCATTAAATTGTCATCACCAATTTGTCATCTTCACATTCTCATCACCACAATCTCATCACAAAAATCTCATCACCACATTGTCATAATCAGATTGTCATCCACACGTTGTCATCACCTGGGTCTCATGAACACATTCTCATCATCACAATCTAATTATCAGATGCTCGTCATCACATTCTGATCGCCACATTGTAGTAGTCCCATTATCATCACCAAATTATCATCATCCCATTTTCATCATCCCATTTTCATCATTCAATTGTCTTCACCGCACTGTCAACACCACATTCTCTGAAACTTACATATCTGGTGCCGGAACATGCCATCTGCTCAGCACACATCTCTCTGGCTCTTTTGGCCTGAAAGGTTCCATCTGGAGCTCAGATTCAGAAGACTTTTCTCTGCAGATGTCTCCATCCGTTTATTCCCCAACATCTTAGTTGTTTAACTGATCTTGTAGCAATGCTAATGCTGCATGTGTAGTCATTCTTCCTCATCATGCCATTGTAAATTGTGCACGTTCTTGCATATACTTAATTTATATAGTAGACAAACCATTTTATGATTATAATTACATAGATAAATACAATACAATTCCACCCTGTTCTTAATTTGCAATCGTTGATTACATAATTATGCATCAGTTGCTCGCTGCACATCAACCAGTTCTCCTCCCTCAAGGACATGTATTTCATCTGTTATGTGTGACTGGTTCAATTTTGATGCAATTATGAGAGAGATAATTGTCGGGGACAGGTCTCAGAAGAAAATTCTAATAAATTGGTTATGTTTATAAAGGATTTTGGTAACTATACAGTATATGTATCTGAAATAAATTCATATTGCTTTTGGTCAATATTGCAAAATCCTTAGAGACCAAACCCTTACACATTATTATTATACTTGGTCATTTATTTATTGAGGGCAATGATCCATTATTATGTCATATCTGTGAGTGGCACAAACAAAGGAGATTTCCGAATATCTCATAAAATGAGTTTTTGATGCTCATCAGGCTGGAAAAGGTTACAAAACCATCTCTAAAGAATTTGGACACCAATCCACAGTCAGACAGATTGTGTACAAATGGAGGACATTGAAGTCCATTGTTACCCTCCCCAGGAGTGGTTGACCAACAAAGATCCCTCCAGGAGCAAGGTGTGTAATAGTCTGCAAGGTCAAAACATTGGCTAATATCAAAGTTCATGAGTCCACCATCAGGAGAACATTGAATAACAATGGTGTGCATAGCAGGGTTGCAAGGAGAAAACTCCTCTCCAAAAAGAAACTTGCTGCCCGTCTGTTTGCTCAGAATCAAGTAGACAAGCCAGATGGCCATTGGAAAAATGTTCTGTGGACAGATGAGACCAAAATATAACTTTCTGTTTCAAATGAGTTGCATAATATTTAGTGAAAGGAAAACATTGCATTCCAACTGCAAAACACGATGGTTGTAATATCATGGTTTGGTCCTGGTTTTCTGCATATGGGCCAAGACGGCATGCCCTAATTCAGTGTTTTTCAAAGTATGGGTCCCGACCCACCGGTGGGTCGCGGGAGATTAAAATTGGGTCGGCAAATATGTTTTCATAATTCTTTTGTCAGGGTTCTTTCATGATTAAAATGTTATAGTTGACAGTACACCTTCACAGCCACATGGGGCAGTGTACTGAACTGAGCAGTTGTGTAGGTCAAGCAGGTCCTACAGTATGATTAACACATTGGGAAGAACACGGATGAATCGCGGAATTCAGACATTAACGTGCAATTCAACAAAATAAAAATATTAAAAATCCTAATCTTAAAATTCCAATATATTAACATTAAGATATAATTACCACCGCATATCGCCTATTCTGAAAGTAATGTGAATTTCTAAGCGCAGTGTCCTCCGAATGCAGTGTGTGTGTGTGTGTGTGTGTGTGTGTGTGTGTGTGTGTGTGTGTGTGTGT
>JACXGM010036530.1:0-11359 GCA_016801145.1 Umbra pygmaea
TGACTGACTCCAAGTGTAGTGATACATACTGACTGACTCCAAGTGTAGTGATACATACTGACTGACTAACTCCAAGTGTGCTCATACATACTGACTTCAGTTGTAGTGATACATACTGACTGACTGACTGAAATTCAGTTTCTCAGGATGAAAGTGTCTGCTAAATTACTCAAATGCAAATGTAGTGGTACAGACTGACCCAGGTTCAGACAAACTCCTATATGGACCTAAGCACTGTAATGGGAGATGGGAGATTCTTGATTGTGAACTACAAAAGGGTTTTACTGTACAAACCTTTCCTTGGGCCCCACGTTTTCATTTAATTTTTTTAACCCTGAATGAACACAGCTGATTCACTTAATCAATGTAATCTTTCGTCATACCTCCGTGAACATGAATCATGTATGCCATTTCAGGGATAAGACATAACGTGAAACGTTTGGGGTGAGCAATGAGAAGTTCAGGAACCGCTGAACTACAGTGCTAGAGAAGAGACCCCAGCTCCCTGGGTCCTCCTCGTTACAGACAGAGCAGCACATAAAAGAGAGATGTGGTGGCTGCTTGGCTTTTAAATGGAATGGGGGGATTGAATGTGGAGGCAATTAGCAGGAGTTCTGTAGCACTGCATGGAACTTCATGTAATGGGAGCAGCCTGATCCTGACTGGTGATACACGTATACCCTGTACACTGGTGCCTACACACTACCACCTACCCTAGACACTAGCCCCTTCAATACACACTTCCTGTCATCTAACCACACTACCCCCTACCCCTACACACTAGCCATTACCCTACATGCTTTCCCTGCATTATGTACTACCCAGATAGAGGCCTCAGAATGACTGTATGTTTTGACTTCTGAGATGCAGGCTGTGCTTTTGTTTAAGTGCTGTGAGTTTTGTGTCCAGGGACATGTGAACACTCAGACACCAGTCAGGAAACAGCATTACAAATCAACAACACACTGTAAACCCGAACTGGACTCACCTAGGGTATGGCATTGAAGCACTGTAAAACCTGGAACTGGACTCACCCAGGGTAGGGTATGGATGCACTGAACATTCTGGAACTGGACTCACCCAGGGTTTTGGAAAAAAAAGACATCTCCTAAAAATGATTCAGCTGCAGGATTGGGGCACCACCAGTACATAGCATGCTCAGGAATAGCAGCAGGCAGGTGTGAGTCCATCTGCACGCACAGTGAGGCAAAGACTTTTGGAGGAAAGCCTGGTGTCAAGAAGGGCAGCAAAGAAGCCACTTCTCTCCAGGAGAAACATCAGGGTCAGACTGATTTTCTACAAAAGGTAGAGGGATTGGACTGCTGAGGACTGGGGTAGAGTCATTTAGAAATGTGCAAACATACATTTGAACAAGCCAGCTTCATTTTGGAAGAAGGTGCTGTGGACTGATGAAACAAAGATGGAGGCATTTGGTCATAACAAGGGGCATAACGCATGGTGGCAAAAGAACACAGCATTCCAAGACTAACACTTGCTACCCACTAAATAAAATTTGGTGGAGGTTCCCTCATGCTGTGGGGCTCTGTGGCCAGTGCCGGTACTGGAAATCTTGTTACAGTTGAGGGTTGCATGGATTCCACTCAATATCAGCGGATACTGGAGAATAATGTAGAGGAGTTGACACCAAAACACTGCTCAAAATCTACTCTGGCATTTATGCAGAGGAACAAGTACAATGTTCTGGAATTACCGTCCCAGTCCCCAGACCTGAATGTCATTGAAAATCTGTGTTGTGATTTGAAGCGGGCTGTCCATGCTTGGCAACCATCAAACCTAACTGAACTGGAGATGTTTTGCAAGGAGGAATGGTCAAAATACCTTCATCCAGAATCTAGACACTCATTACAGGCTATAAGAAGCGTCTAGAGGCTGTTATTTCTGCTAAAGGAGGCTCAATTAAATATTGATGTGATATTCCTGTTGGGGTGCCCAAACCTGTCTAATTTCATTTTAATGCATTTTGCACATTTTCTGTTAATCCAATAAACCCAATTTCACTACTGAAATACAACTGAGTCCTTCAGTTATTTGATAGATCAAAATGAAATTGCTGATCCAAACACCCAATGATTTATAAATGAAAATCATGGAAATTGTCAGGGGTGCCTAAACTTTTGCATACGACTGTATGGAATGCTTGTAGTTATAAGTATACAATAGAAACTAAAGACAAGAACATCTAAGAAGACTGATGTAGCAAAATTTGTGGAGACCAATATGTCATTCTCAAAACATTTGCCTAGAACTGTTGTGTTTTAAACAGGGTTCTGGATTTAATGTTTCAATGTTCTGTTTTAACCTTCACCATGGATTTGGTGTTTTAATCTGAATGTTGTAGAGGGGCTATGTTGTATATACAATGAATTAGCACAAACTGTACTGCATCACTATCAGTAAGCTTGAAAACATTTCCGTCCTCAACAACTTTGCGATTGTTTTGTACTTAACTGGAGTGCTGGACTGAGAAAGTAGTGTTGTGGTCTGAATTATCTAATGTTTACATTGTTGACAGTCCAGGATCCCAGGACTTACGCAGACGAAACAGTTCTCTCAGTAGAGAAACACTGTGTAATTGGCATTTTAAACTTACATACGATAAATACATTTTAAAAAAACACGTTAAATGTATTCAAACAACACACAGGTTAAATACATTCTACAAAGACATACGCAAATTGTAAATGCATTTTATAACCACACGTTGAACACATTAGCAGGGGTCTGTGTGACCTAGTGGGCAAAGTCGCTGTATTGCAGGACAAGCTACATCATGATACTGTTTCAAATCTGACTATGGGTTCCCCAGACCTTTAGAACGAGGCATAGAACCAAAAGCTTCCCTGTTGGATGAACAGTGCGAAAAGAATCGGTGTCTCTGCAACGTGTGGTTGGATGAACCATGTGCGCGCCCCTCACCATCCTACATCTGTCCAATGAGTTGCGGAGCTGCCAACAAGGCAGGCTCAGTAGGAATTGGGAGTGGAGGAAAATGGGAAAAGAACAACACATTAGCACACGCAATAAATACATTCTAAATACACAAATTGTAAATGCATTTTAAAGACACACAGATGTTAAACACCAATAAAATTATAGTGTATAGATGCAGAGGTATGATTTTGGCATCCCATTATAGCATAGCTCATGGAAGTTGAAAAACAAGTAAAAGATTCATATTTTTACAACATTTCTGTGCATGATTCTATGTGATTTGGACACTGATAAGACATTTTGAACAATGAGATGAACAAGCTCATATAGAGTAGGTATACTCCACTAGAGTACGTCTGTTCAATGAGACCAGTCTGGAGAGGCATTGGGGTCAGTCTTGTACGTGTTGTCCACCATTGGTATACTGTTGCTTGAAGTGGAAGCGTGGATATCAAATAGCTTTGACTTACCTTGTTGTGATCCAGCAACTCCTTGTGGTATATTCATGTAAGCTCAATCATTGTTGTTAGCTAGGGAATGCGTTCACCTCTGGCACATGTGTGTCAACAAAAACATCGTGGTTACCCCTCTATTAGGATACCCCTGTATGTGGGTACCTCTGTATTAGTTTGTCCCTGTACTAGGATACCTGAAAGAGCTTTGATGACTTACAACTTTCCTTCCGTGACCTCCAACTGTTGTTAAACTCTGGTTAAACCAAATGATTGTCAACCGGTCGCACTCTGCACCTCCCTGTCCAACAAGCATCATTACTGGATGGGTCTGACCTGGAATATGTAAAAAATAACAAATACCTAGGGCTCCTTACTCTCCTTCCAGACCCACATGAACCATCTCTAGTCCAAAATCAAATCTCAGCTTCCTATTCTGCACTGAATGTACAGTATTTTTATCTAAGCTAAAACCGTTTATATGTGTAACTGTATACAGGTCACGATTTCAAATGAGAACTGGTTCTCAAAGGATTAACCTGGTTAAATAAAATAACTATTAATGAATAAATCAATGACAGCGTGCAGTCATTTGGGATAGTTGTCTATGAGGCCCTGAGTTTCTGCAGGTGGTATAGCTGCCCATGCACAGCTTTCATGCAGAAGAATGCAAATTGTCTGCCAGTATTTTTCCAATAACATGCTGCATTCATCTTGCCATTTTCACAAGGTTCCCTGTGCCTTTAGAGCTCATACACCCCTAAAGCAAAAGTGAGCCACCACCATGCTTCACACTGGGGATGGTATTCTTTTCACTTGTTGACCCCTCTCCAAACAGTTATTTTAGTTATGACCATAACGCTCTGTGTTGGTCTTTTCTACTGTGAGGTGTGTCAAGGTGTTGTCAGGCATATTGTAACCAGGCTTTTTTGTGGCACTGGCACAGTAAAGGCTTCTTTCTTCCAACTCCATCATTCAGCTTATTTTTGTTAATATACTGTTGAATTGTGCTTCTTGAATCAACCACACCATCTTTTTCCAGAGAAACCTATATATCTCCTGAGGTTCCCTGTGGGTTTTTCAACTTATCCTGAACAATTCTTCTGGCAGTTTTAGCTTTCTTGTTCTACCTGAAATGGCTTGGTATCAAGTGATCCCTGAATCTTCCACTTCTTACAGCATGTGATTGAACAGTACTGACTGGCATTTGCCAGTAACAAGGCCAAACATTCAAGGGTATGTAAACATTTCATCAGGGCCATATGAGTGATTTCTGTTATCAGTAGGGTTTACAAAGGTGCCAAACAACTATTTGATAATTAATGGCTTCATATCATCACCATACGTTCATAACAAATATTTGCAATATTCCATAAGTATGCAAACATATGAGCACAACGCTAAATACGCAGAGCCAAGTAGAACTGAACAGAGCAGAACCAAGAAGAACCACAAAGAACTAAGCAGAGCCAACTAGAACTGAAAAAAACAGAGCAGAACAAAGAACAGAAAATAACAGGGTTAGTGAGGCTTTGAAGGTCTCAGTGATACCAGTCCTGTACACTTCCTGCTAATGAAAAGCAACTTCCTCCTTCAGCAGCCTGTGGTTTGAACTAGTCCTTCCTGAGACCGTGTCTCTGGCTTATGTGTCTGTGGGTGGGTGTGTCCTTCTTGCAGCTGTCTCTATGTCTTGTGTGTTTGTGGGGGGACGTGTCCCCATGCATGCATTGTGGTTCATACGTGTGTTTGATTGTGTTTTTGCTAACTACAATGTAATAAACAAACTTGGTGTAGCTAAGTCATTCATCCGATAAAGAGATTGCCTGGTCATAAATTGCATTAGGATGTTTGTCATTTGGATTGTGTTCAAAATTGCACCTTAGTCCTTGTGTAGGACGCAGTTTTTAACTAGCGCCTGCAGGGGAAATAGGGTGCCATTCTGTACGTATACATAGTGTAACTTCCCAGAGCTCCTAATAAGAACTGAATTAGTAATGAGGCGCACTTTCATCTTGTTTCAACAAGCTTAACTTTTCCCTGTGTGTGTGGGAGTTCAGTCTTCACACTGTATTTTTATAATATAATACCAATATATGCATTATTATTATTTCATTGTTTATTATTATTATTTCAACTTGGTAGGCTAATAACTCTGCATGCTAATTGTAGGAAAAACCAAGAACATACCATTTCTAGAAACTAGAACCAACCTAGAGCTAAAAGCTGTCTGTTGTTCATCTGTTAACAGTGCTGTCATTGTTAATCATCAGAGCAACTATGTCTTCTGAGGTTGAAAACATTAAATACTCATCAACACTTCAAATACTTCGGCATTTCACAAAAACTAATTGAAAAACATCTATTTCATAAAAACATCAAATTACTTTAATTGTTTTTTACTTTTCTATTGTTGATGAATATTGACATTATGTATCGTATATTTTGTTTGAGGAACTTCACCAGTTAGTTGTCTGTGAATTTGTCTGTCAAGTTTATAATGAATTATTTAGTGACTGCTGCTTGTAACACTATTGATATCCCACCTCTTAATGAATGCACAGCTTTTATTCAGTGTAACCCTCATGTTCAGACACACCCAACCAGGGCCGTAGCTAGAGGATTGAAAAAATATTGATGTGGGCCCCTACCACCCTCATCATATACTGCTGAAAATAAGAACATAGGGCGCTTTAAAAAATATATATATATGTCTATGCGGATGATCTGGTTGTTTTCCTGGTTCCTTCAGCGGCTTGCTGTTCGTTCAGATTACGAGGCTGAAAACGACATCCAATACAATTTTTAAAAAATAATGTTGTGTTGATAATATAGTCCTACGGAGTTCGAACCGCGGCGTTTAAAAACTAGGCTAGAGTCATAGAAATTGAGTAACTACTTAACACAGAAACACAAAAGACGAAGGCTCCAGCATAATATGTAGTATTATACGCAACAGACAAACGAAGCGACCGGCCAGTTGGACCAATCATCGTAGACCTAGGAAAAGGGAAAAGGGAAAGACCCTGCTCTGGAGTAGGAGCTAAAAAGGTTATAGGAACGGCGGTGCGAGGAACTAAATAATCACGCAATTTTTTCTATCGGAACACAACAAAAAAAGGGTTAAAGGAAAGCTAAAGGCAAAGGATGATCAGAACGGTCAAAAACAGCCCACAGACCACCTCCAAAGACCTACAACATCATCTTGCTCCAGAAGATGTCACTGTGCATCATTCAACAATTCAGCGCACTTTGCAAAAGGAGAAGCTGTACAGGAGAGTGATGCGGAAGAAGCCTTTTCTGCACACACACCACAAACAGAGTCGCTCGAGGTATGCAAACACACATTTGGACAAGACAGCTTCATTTTGTAAGAAGATGCTGTGGACTGATGAAACAAAGATGGAGTTATTTGGTCATGGAAAGGGGCGTTATGCATGGTGGCAAAAAGCACAGCATTTCAAGACAAACACTTGCTAACCACAGTAAAATTTGATGGAGGTTCCATCATACTGTGGGGCTGTGTGGACAGTGTCGGTACTGGGAATCTTGTTAAAGTTGAGGGTTGCATGGATTCCACTCAATATCAGCAGATACTTGAGAATAATGTAGAGGAATCAGTCACAAAGTTGAAGTTATGCCGGGGCTGGATATTTCAACAAGACAACAACCCAAAATACTGCTTAAAATCTACTCTGGTATTTACACAGAGAAACAAGTACAATGTTCTAGAATGGCCATCCCAGTCCCCAGACTTGAATATCACTGACAATCTGTGGGGTGATTAGAATCAGGCTATCCATGATTGGCAACCATTAAACCTAACTGAACTGCAGATGTTTTGCAAGATGCAATGGTCAAAATACCTTCATCCAGAATCCAGACACTCATTACAGGCTATAGGAAGCATCAAGAGGCTATTATTTCTGCTAAAGGATCAACTAAATATTGATGTTATATTTTTGTTGTGGTGCCCAAATGTAGGCACCTATCTAAGTTCATTTTGAGGCATATTGCACATTTTCGGTTCATCCAACAAACCTAATTTTACTACTGAAATATTACAGTTGACTTCAATTATTTGATTGATCAAAAATAAATTGCTGATCCAAACACACAATTATTCAGAAATAAAAATCATGGAAATGAGTCAGGGATGCCTAAACTTTTCCATACGACTGTATTTAAATATTACAACTAATAAAAACGAACAAAAAACATTGTTAAGTTATATAAACAATTTAAAAAAGGACCAGCAATATAATAGTTTCCCCACGAGACTGTGATAATTAATAAATCAAAACGTAAAGATTAAGAAATTGACAAGAATGCAGTCAAATGTAAAAAAATAAATATAATGACTTATAGTCTTATTTTTTAATAAAGATTATATATGGAACTGCGTTATATATCTTTATATAAAGCTAATGAATGTATCCATCTAAGAGCGGTTTGCTGTATTTGTGTTTTCTTGACTAATAAAATACATCAACATCAGGCAGGTGGATAATACCATATAATGCGTTGTGACCTGTGTTAATGTTTTCTGTGTTTTACAAACCAACTCTATTCAAATAGCATTATAAAGACGGGGTTTTGACCACGTAAACATTCGGTTGATTTCTTTGCGCCCTGGTAATGAAAAGTTAAGACGGTATATTTCCTATTCGTGCAGCGAAATAAATTACAATACAGTAACCTGTCTGAAAGAACGTCTTGATCGACTGGGATAAAGCAAATGCCATGGCCTACCTCTTCTTCTTTCATGGCGTTTCTGGTACCCTATGCTTTCCTATCCCTGACATTTTCAATCAGTCAGTCTCCTGCTCTTCCACCAAGTTCATAGTTAACTTCAGCTGCTTCTTCAACACTGATTGGTTCTGTTCACGAGTTGGGGTGGGACTTACAACTTCAATGGCTCTAAGTCCATCTAATGTTTGTCACTAACTGAATAATTATACTTCGGATCTGACTAAACCATTTTAGGGAAGGGAGAGGAGCAGATATTTGGAAAGCTTCTTTAATCAAATTGCATCTTTCTGTGGTTTTCATTAAAATGTCAGGCATAGAACTAATATAAATATTTGAATTATTCATATAACAGGGGCCTATATAGAATAACTGCTGGATTTTGTGGGGGCCCCTGTGCAGTGGGGGCCCCTATAATTGTCACCACCTTTCACCCCACTAGCGACGGCCCTGCACCCCACTCTGCTGCAGGCCAGAGGTGAAACCATACAGTATAATATCTGAGAAGAGCAGATTTATTATACAGCTCTATGTTTTAGTCAAGATCTTTCATGGATTTACTGTAACACTGTGAAGATGTGCTTTCTGGACCACTGGCTGTTTAAACAGTGAGTCAGTAAGAACCAGCCATGTGGATGGATTACCACTGTTAATATGCATAAAAGAATATACTGAGTGTCTCTTTTGTGTGAGAGAAACTGCTGCCACAAGAGTTTGTAAAAGATGTTTGTTGTCACCAGTGATGGGAATAACGGCGTTAGTTTTTTCAGTAATGTGTAATCAAACGAATGACTGTTTTCCCCGTTACAACGCCGTTTGCGTTACTGACAAAATAAAATGTGGCGTTACTTTAATTAAGCTCAATGAAGCGGTAGCTTCCTTTCTGCAGGACCTGCAAAGTTTTTTTTCTCTGGTGTGTGTGTGTGTGTCAGGGGGGTGGTAGACAACCACAACTGATGATTATTGGCTTAGAGTACATTTCCATCGTTTGCCAACCAACCAGAGGCAGAGTAGGGCGGGTGTTCACTGTTCAGTTCACACACGCAAAGACATAGTCGCACACACCAACGTCCAGGAGTAAGAGAGATGGCAAGTCAAACAAGTTCAAAGGTAGCTTTCGCGAACTGTAAGTATAATAAGCACAACTGTTCCCTCATTGCGGTGAAAGGCAAGAATGTTTAAGTAAAGGGCAACTTATGTACAGGAAGAAAGACACTCCACGTCGGTGGCAAGTAATTCGAATCTAATGAAGCACCTCACATCGTCACATGCCGCCACAAACTACTGGCCAAGAATGCAGCTGATAACGTGAGCTCCGCTACAAAAGCAGATTGAGCTACGACATCAAAGCAACTTAAACTAGATTTTTATCCACCACCGCAAACTCTTATAACTCAGATTAATATTTGATTCTATTTAGTGTCCATTTCATTCATTTAACATATTTAATATTGGGGGCTTCAAAGTTATTTGACATACTTTATTTTTTGCAATAGTTACTTTCCCTGGTAATTAGTTACTTTTATAATGATGTAACTCAGTTACTAACTCAGTTGTGAGAAGTAACTAGTAACTATAACTAATTACTTTTTTAAAGTAACTTGACCAACACTGGTTGTCACACTAGGTTTCAGAAATGAGATCTCCATGACAGATTCAGATATGTTCATCAGACACACTCAAAACTGAACATAGGTGAACTTGGATGAGCTGGTCAGTGCAGTGAGAGTGGCAACACAGCCCAAAAAGAAACACCAAGTGTACAGCAGGAGACCAGTCGGGTTCAGGCAGAGCAATTGGACATGTTGAAGACCTTAGAGTTATGCACCAGCCAGTACCAGGTCCAGTTCTATATGACCTACCGGATACCAGGTCCAGTTCAATAAGACCCGCCGGATACCAGGTCCAGTTCAATAAGACCCGCCGAATACCACGTCCAGTTCAATAAGACCCGCCGGATACCAGGTCCAGTTCAATAAGACCCGCCGGATACCAGGTCCAGTTCAATAAGACCCGCCGGATACCAGGTCCAGTTCAATAAGACCCGCCGAATACCAGGTCCAGTTCAATAAGACCCGCCGGATACCAGGTCCAGTTCAATAAGACCCGCCGGATACCAGGTCCAGTTCAATAAGACCCGCCGGATACCAGGTCCAGTTCAATAAGACTCGCCGGATACTAGGTCCACTTCCACATGACACATGACACGCCCAATTCCAATTTCAGGTCCAGTTCCATATGACCTGCCTGATACCAGGTCCAGTTCTATATGCATTTAAAAAGATTTGTGTTCATAAGTATAAGTCAGTTGGAAATGCTCCTTAGATAATTGCCATAATTTCAGAGCTTCATAAACTGCTTTGTGGTTAAAAAAAATTGATGTAATTTAGCAAGAAGTATGTAAATAAGAAAGAGTCATCATATTGATTTATGATAAAAATCAGGTGAGCAAAGAAATATTTATCTTCCACTGTTCTGTTTTATTCGAAACTTCAACGTAAATATTCAACCCTTCAGTTAGTACAAGGAGATTTTAGAATTGTTCTAACTAATTTTATACTTATTGAGTTTGTTTGGGAATTTATATTGGATTTCAAATTTATTTTAATAACTTCAGCAATGCTTGTGCTAATCTAACACGTTTACTCACTATAGCTCAAAAAAATGTATAATCATAAATATTACAAATTAAAGCTTTCAATATTGTTATATAGGCTTTATTTAGTCTTTAAATAGTATAATACACGTCCTTCTCAAGAAATTAGCCTATTGGGATAAAGTTCATTATTTTCCATAATGTAATGATAAAAATTTAACTTTCATATATTTTAGATTCATTGCACACCAACTGAAATATTTCAGGTCATTTATTGTTTTAATACTGATGATTTTGGAATACAGCTCATGAAAACCCAAAAATCCTATCTCAAAGAATTAGCATATCATGAAAAGGGTCTCTAAACGAGCTATTAACCTAATCATCTGAAATGCACTAATTAACTCTAAACAACTGCAAAAGATTCCTGAGGCTTTTAAAAACTCCCAGCCTGTTTCATTACTCAAAACCGCAATCATGGGTAAGACTGCCGACCTGACTGCTGTCCAGAAGGCCATCATTGACACCCTCAAGCAAGAGGGTAAGACACAGAAAGAAATTCCTGAACAAATAGGCTGTTCCCAGAGTGCTGTATCAAGGCACCTCAGTGGGA
>JACXGM010036531.1:0-11227 GCA_016801145.1 Umbra pygmaea
TCTGGGTTAGACTGTTAACCCTAGTTGCTCCAGTGACAGGGCTCTGGGTTAGACTGTTAACCCTAGTTGCTCCAGTGACAGGGCTCTGGGTTAGACTGTTAACCCTAGCGGTTACAGTGACAGGGCTCTGGGTTAGACTGTTAAACCTATTGGTTAACCAAATTTACGATTGTCTACAACCATCTGTCTCTTTTGAACTGCCAGCTTTTTGTTTTCTTCATGGTGTTGGATGACAAAGGAATATTGCATGCGTGTTACCTCATTTTTATATCCTAGTGGTACAGGAAGTCATGTAACGGCTATTAGACTTAGATTAACTTAAAGGACAACTCCGGCGCATATATCTGGGATATGTTGGCAGGGGCACAGATGGCTCAGTGGGTAGGGAGTCAGACTTGTAGTCAGAAGGTTGCCAGTTTGATTCCCGACTGAGCCAAATGTTGTTGTGTCCTTGGGCAAGACACTTTACCCTAATTGCTCCCAGGTCGTTGCTGTAAATAAGAAATTGTTCTTAGTCAACTTACCTGGTTAAATAAAGGTTAAATAAAAAATAAAAATAAATGTTTTATGCTAATCGAATTACATCAAATTAAAGTGTGCCAGAAGCTGTGAGGCGTCTCAAGGTATTGTTGGGCATATTGCAACCAGGCTTTTTAGTGGCACTGGCACAGTAAAGGCTTCTTTCTGGCAACTCGACCATGCAGCTAAATTTGTTCAAGTATCGTCGTATTGTGCTCCTTGAAACAACCACACTGTCTTTTTCCAGAGCAGCCGGTATATCTCCCGAGGTTACCTGTGGGTTTTTCTTTGTATCACAAACAATTCTTCTTGCAGTTTTGTCAGAATTCTTTCTTTGTCCACCTGACCTTGGCCTGGTATCAAGAGATTCCATAATCTTCCACTACTTAATAAATGGTAAATGGACTGCATTTATATAGCACATTTTTCTGATTAACAATGGCCACCAAAGCCCTTTACACTGCCTTACATTCACCCATTCATTCACACATTCATACACCGACCGCGATGTCAGCCAAGCAAGGCGCCAGCCAGCTCGTCGGGAGCAGCTGGGGTTAGGTGTCTTGCTCATGGACACCTCAACACTTGATCAGGAGGACCCAAGGATCGAACCACCAACCTTCCATTTGCTAGACAACCTTTTTGACCCACTGAGCCACTGCCGCCCCTAAAAATAAGTGGTTGAACAGTAAGTGAATGAACAGTATGAACTGGCATTACCAAGGCCTTCTATATATTTTCCAAATCTTTTTATATCCTTCTTGTCTGCTCCCCATGGCTCAGTATTTAGCCTGCTCAGTGCATCCGCATGAAAGCTACTTCTTCTTGTTCTTCTATGGTTTAATGGCGGATCGCAACAGACTTAAGGTGTATATACCGCCACCAACTGTACCGGAGTGTGGGCCCACCCAATTCATGTCCACCCAACTCAACCACCCACCCTAAGAAATGGAAATACAGCCCACTACATCTCGCTTCCACCACAACCCCTCCTGATGCCACCTCTTTAAGCTCCTCCAGGGACAGATCCTCCGGAACACCTGTGATCACTCCTCTCACCTTTAAAACAGCCCCAGGCACCTGGCATTTCACCTTACCCCCATTCAACACCTCCAACCTCAGCAACTTATCCCTTTGATATACACTAGCCACCACAATAAGTACCCTACCACCGCTCAAACACTGCGCATCTCCTTCACCCTCCCAA
The DNA here is from genome assembly GCA_016801145.1 of Umbra pygmaea. Lineage (NCBI taxonomy): Eukaryota > Metazoa > Chordata > Actinopteri > Esociformes > Umbridae > Umbra > Umbra pygmaea. Next base: position 1,727 of record JACXGM010036531.1, read on the forward strand.
CCTGTTCCTTAATTGTTGCTGTGAGTGAGACCGGGTGCAACACCCTACCTGTTAGGGCTGCAAACACCACCAACACCTTATATCCCTGTTCCACATCTCCCCATGCTGGCCCTTCACCCTCTTCTGAACTACACTCAACACCCTCTTTCTTCCGTGCACGCTTCTTCTTCCTCCGTACATAAGGTGACTCCTCAGAACCTACCCCCACACCAGCAACACCCACAGTCCCATCCGAACTCCCCTCCATGCCGACCTCATTCACGGTACATGTATTTCCGCTCTCTCCTGCTCCAACTCGGCGGCACTGGAACCCCACAAGGACGTCATGCCAATCACTTGCCGAACCACAATGCAGATTCGCCACTTCCAAGACCTAATTGTCAACGTCCAATCCACATGAGAGCTAACAAACTCCTTGAATATTTATACACAGACACTAATTGCAATTTTAAATGCCACAGGTGTGAGAAAGTAACCTTTAATTGCCAATGTAACCTGTGTGTCACCTTGTGAGTCTGTAACAAGGCCAAACATTCAATGGTATGTAAAACCTTTGATCAGGGCCATTTGGGTGATTTCTGTTATCATTATGGTTTACAAAGGTGCCAAACAACTATGTGATAATTAATGGCTTCATATGATCACTGTCTTTACATAACAGTCAGCTTTTTTCATGAACAGTATTGTCAAATTCAAGGCAGAAATGTCACAATTTCTGCCAGGGTATGCAAACGTATGAGCACAATTGAAAATCACCATTAAGTAAACAATAACCTGTATTGAGAAAGGCCCAGTAGTCATTATTCTAGGACAGCTATCTAAACTCTGACTGCTGAGCATTTGCAGAAAAAAGACCATTATCAGGGAATTAGATGTCTGGTAAGATGCACTTTTCAAAGTACTATTGGATTTATACTGACCTTCTAGCACTTCATCATCACTGAATTTCATGTAAGGCAGTTCTCCCAGGCTGAACACTTCCCACATGAGAACGCCAAAGGCCCAAATGTCTGACTTGGTGGAGAAGTCATCCTCAAAAACACACTCAGCTGGGAGCCAGCGTAGTGGGATCCACGACTGGCGGTAGTGGTAGTATTCACTGCCAACAGATGGTCAGACAAATAGAGAAATGTTCAGCATGTTCACTGCCAACAGACAGGTCAGAAAGACAGACAATGTGCAACATATGAACTATTTTGCCTTGACTTAAACATGTCACTCTGTACATTACCCTGACACATGTTAGCTATTTGACCTTGTCAGATGATATATGGTCACTTGACATACCTCATTCATTACCTATTGTAAACCTCCTGTTACCTGTTACTTATTTGTCAGATGACATAGGGTCACAAGACATAAGGTCCCATGACAGGCCTCATCCATTACCTGTTGTAAACGTCCTGGTACCTGTTAGTTATTTGATATTGTCAGATGACATAGGGTAATGGATGACATGCTTCATCTATTACCTGTTGTAAACGTCCTGGTACCTGTTAGTTATTTGATATTGTCAGATGACATAGGGTAACGGATGACATGCTTCATCCATTACCTGTTGTAAACGTCCTGGTACCTGTTAGTTATTTGATATTGTCAGATGACATAGGGTAACGGATGACATGCTTCATCCATTACCTGTTGTAAACGTCCTTGCTGAGGCTGAGTGCTGAAATTTTGACGCTGCGTTGGGCACTGATTAGACAGTTACGGGCCGCCAGATCCTTGTGTACAAAGCGGTGATTGCTCATGTGCTCCATCCCATGAGCCACTTGTGCACATATGGATACCTGGGATTAAGAAAAAGACAGAGACACAGAGACAGAAACAGAGAGAGACAAATTAGAGTGAGGTAGTGATAGGTAGAAATATGGGATTGACATGTCATACAAAGCTTTTAAACGCAGGGCTAGGGAGAATCAGGCAGCTTTTAGAAAGTAGGTCTTTTAAAAAGCCAATAAATAATGTCCTTTACAGAGAAATTCATATGCAGAAACCTCATTGTGCTACAGCTGATATGTCAGGTTTCCAAACCAATACCACACCCACCAAAAACATTGGCAACATGCTCTGATACAGTGCTAATACAGAATGATGATATTAATAATAATCAACACAATATACTTATTACTTACTTGGGTTTTGGTGCTGATAGGTTGAGACTTGATTTTCTCATCTTTGTTTCTGGAGATCCTCAAGAACTGTTTCAGGTCACCCTATGTTCAATAAACAGAAATAAACAAGGACAGAAAGAACCATGTAAAGGCTCAAACACATGCTCCATTCTGAATGTGGGGAAACACTAACTGTGGGTATTTCAATGAAAATAGATTTAATAGAAATGTTCCTTGAAGTATTAATTAAATTAATTATGAAATATAAAATTCATGGATTCTTTAATTAAGTCCTCAGAGGCTTTTTAGGTGTTGGTACGGTTACACCTGCTGGTCACTTTAGCTTTTAGTTTAATTCTATTTTTAATTTTTGTAATGTTTTACTGCATGGTTGGAGATGGAACCGGGAAACAAGATTTTCACTGTACATGTAATAACACCTGCGATCTTGTGACAATATAAACTTGAAACTTGTAGAATACACCATAAATGTTATGGGTAAAATTGTGCAACCAGTTTTGTTTCTGATAGACAAAAACATCAGAGATTGTACAGAAATGAGACATCTGATTCAAGAGTGTACTCTGGCCTGCATGCTACTCCAGTCTAGCAGAAGGGTTATCCCTGAGATTAGGGCTGGGCGATATGGCCAAAAAATGATATCACAATATAAAATAGATATTTTTTCGATACGATATGCCTGACGATATATTTAAATATATATAGGACCTGCTGTGACTTAGGTGTATAGTCTGCTATATAAACAAATAAAAACATACAATAAAATATTGATTTACCTTGTTATATTTCTGTTTAGATTTTTCAGGTAAAACTGTCAACATGAAATACTCCTCAGTTGTTGGATGTTTCTTTGTTTCAGAACAAAACCAGCTGTTATCGCGATATGTCGATATGGGATATTTTTGGTTGTGTTCAGTTGCCCCATTCTCCCAGTGAGAAATACATAAAAATAACTTCCCCAAATAATTTCTTTGAAAATGTCAATGGAAAGCCCTGTTTTTTTGGTTCTAAAGCAACTAAACATCAACAATTACTTTATCAAATGCATGTACCAAGATTACTTCTAAAAATCTATTACCGTACATTACAATTACATTCAGTAAGTTGCCTAGCTTTATAAACCTTGTACAGACAATTGTTAAAGTCTATATAAATTACAGTACATGACTTTTAAAACAATAATAATAAGAATGTTACATTATACAGTACTGTCATTCTCATCTCACACCCATTAGCCATAACATACTGACCACTGACAGGTTGAGTGAATAGAACTGATAATCTCATTATCATGGCACCTGCCAGTGGGTGGGATATATTAGGCCGCAAGTGAACATTTTCTACTCAATGTTGATGTGATAGAAGCAGGAAAAATTAGCAAGTGTAAGGATTGAGTGACTTTGACAAAGGCCAAATTCCTAAATTGGGAATCTCCAAAACTGCATCTCTTGTGGGGTATTTCTAGTCTGCAGTGGTCAGTACCTATCAAAAGTGGTCCAAGTTCGAGCATGACCATTCGACATTCCCAGAACCTCCTGCACGAGGCAACACAAATTGGCATAGCTTTGCCTGGGATTTGGGTTAGATAAGTCAGTATATCTATCCTGCCATGTCGCTCTCCAGCGACTCCTTGGGTGCAGTTCGGGTGACTGTAAGTTCAATTGCGGAAGTATAGTTGGTGAACATAATCATCCCGTGCATGATCTGACTAAAGGCTTCCGTGTTGGGTGAACAGTGTGAAAAGAATCGGCGGCTGGGCGAAATGTGGTTGGATAAACCATGTGCATGCCCTCGCCATCCCACAGATCTCTCCAAGGTGTTGCAGAGGTGACAAAAAGGCAGGGTTAGTGGGAATTGGGAAGAGAGAAAATATGGGCTTAAAAAAGTGGTCCAAAGAAGGAAAAGCAGTGACCTGGCGAAAGGCTCATGAGCAGCCACGGCTCATTGATGCACGTGAGGAGCGAAGGCTGGCCCATGTGGTCCGATACAAAAGACATGCTACTGTAGCTCAAATTTCTGTACCAGTTAATGCTGTTTCTTTAAAAAAAAGTGTGAGCACACACAGTGCATTGCAGTTTGTTGGGTATGGGGCTGCGTAGCCACAGACCAGCCAGGGTACCCAAGCTGACCTGTCCACTCACACCCAGACAGTGCTAGCTAAATGTACAACTTAAACCAAGACAGTGCTAGATTACTGCACCGCTCACACCCAGACAGTGCTAGCTAACTGCACCACTCACACCCAGACAGTGCTAGCTAACTGCACCACTCAAACCCAGACAGTGCTAGCTAACTGCACCACTCAAACCCAGACAGTAATAGCTAACTGCACCACTCAACAAAGTTGGAAAAGTTATAGTCAGACTTGAAACACTGACTATCGTGGCTTAGTTTGTCCAGCAAGGCAGCGACTTAGCCCACTAGGTCACGCAGACCCCCACACTATTAATGTTAACGTTCTTACTGTTCATGTGTGCTGTCAGTAGAAGCTGTTTTCTAGGTTGTTCTTACTGTATTGCTGAAACAGTAAAATGAAGATAGATCAGGACCAGAACCAAAATCCCTACCATAGGTAAATGACATCCTTCTCTCCAGCTTCATAAAAAAGTTTGTTAATCATGATAACTGCCCATCCAATTTTTGTATAAAGGGTTTAGCTTCCTTATCTTGTTTAATGAACTTTCATGAACAGCATCGGGGTTAGTTTAGTAAGGGTGTTTACATTTGTGCAGGTGTAATGTATGTGCTTTCACATATCTGTGTGTGTTTGAGGGGGCATAATGCACTTACCAGGTCATAGTACTCCAGGATCATTAAATGGGGCTCATCTTCCCTACAAAGCCCCAGCAGTCGGACCACATTGCTGTGACTCATCTTGGAGAACATCTCTGTCTCACGGCGGAAGTCTAACTGGAGCTGCTCTTCTTTGCTCTGCAGGCTCTTAACCAGCACCACCGTCTCCTCCTGGCCCTCCTCGATGCCTTTGGCCTTGGCCAGGAGCACCTCCCCAAACTCCCCCTTCCCTACACAGAAAAAGTAATGCACATACAGGCGCACACACACACACACACACACACACACACACACACACACACACACACACACACTTTCTGTTAATCCAATGAACCTTATTTAACTACTGAAATATTACTGTGTCCTGCAGTTGTTTGATTGATCAAAATGTAATTGCTGATCAAAACACCCAATTATTTATAAATGAAAATCATGTAAATTGTGCCTAAACATTTGCATACGACTGTACTGTCTATGCAATTTCTCCATTGACAATTGGAGTATAAGCCATAAAATCATAACCGTTGATGGTAGACTTAAAACTAGCTACGACATGACTAAGCGATTGTATATGCTCATAAAGACGCCAAATGTTAATGGAGCACCAACCTTGTTTTGAGATAAATGTCTTTAATTCGCAATATCTTGGATAAGTACTTCATTACCAACAATCCTGAACAATCCCACAGTGATGCCTCTGATTGGTGGAACTCATGTAACTGTTTGGTTAAACCATAAACCCTGTTAGAGTCTGTTAGAGACTTTGCTGCTGTACTGTGTAGGCAACTGTAATGTTACTGTCTACTGTACAATCATTAATAAAAATAAAAACCTGTGTTGCATTTCTGCAGGGTAGACTTATCAGTGCAATCATGATCTCCTTGGCTGCCATGATGGCTTTTTACAAGGACGAGAACAAGAGTGTCCAAAGGGGTGAAAACCACTTTAAATTGGGTCACTTTATTGAATGTAGAGTGTCTGAGGGTCAGCTTGTGGGTTTTTTAAGGGCCAGCATGAGGGACAAGACCTACAAAGTTGTGGTGAGATTTTCAGGGAGGTTGGTAACTTTAGTTAACATTATCCATTCACTTTAGTTAGGCTACTGTAGCCTTCATTTGGCAAGTGATTGCAGTAATGTACAAAGCACTGCACCACTTTCACACACACACACAATATATAATACACAATGATAAATATAAAATTAAATACTTATACGAAACACTATTATTTACACTATTACGACTGAAAGAAATTCTATTAATTTTACATTCACTATGTTTGGAGGAAAAAGTATGCAAGGCTGTTGTCGGATACAATGTTGTTCAAGACTCTTTCGCGTATGTGTCTTTGACTATATTATTCAGTGGTGCGTGGTGGTTTATGGGATTGTTTTTTGATTTCCTGTTCGTTTTTTCACTCTAAATGATATATTGTATGCTTATGAGTGGTATCAAGGTGTAGCTGTTTAGCTTCACTTCCGGAACCTAAGCTCTCTCAGAGGAGGGGCAGGACTGTTGAGGTCTATTGACCCAACTCTCTCTCAAGGGCTCTGGGAACACCCATCTAGTAATGTGCCAGACCCCTTGAAACATGGCACTGTCAATCCTCATCAGGCTCAAAGTTGCTTAGGTCAATCACTTTTGCACATTGTAATGTTAAATCAAAATGTATGCCTGTCTGCCTGCTTTTATAGCAATCCACAACTAGGTGACTCAATCTTTGTAAACAGGAGGTGTACCTAATAAATGGCCACAGAATGAAAAATAATTGCTGTACACTGTAGGGCATGAATCTCTCGATTACTACAGAAGTGACCATCTTACCCAGTGTAGTAATAGTTTTCAGGTCTGCCCGGGGGAACTGGAGCTTGTCGTTGGCATTGCTGTGGCGTTTCTCTGCTGCTGCCATGGTGCCCACGCTGGTAAGGGCTACATCTTCCTGGATCTCTGCTGTCGTGTGGCCGTTCTGCTGTACAGCTCCACCTGGTGGCCAGCAAACACAGCGCATGTTTGACTGTTGCAGTCAGAGTGCACAAAATCACCTATTGTAGTCAACGTGCATACTGTAAGTATTTAATTGCTTAATTATTATGCAAACTAGAAAAGTGTGCAGTCAGATTGCACAGAATCACTGATTTACAGGTGAACTAGCAAATATCTATTATATAAACTAGGGAAGTGATTCTACACCTTGATTTTCATCGTGGTGAAAATTATCTCTTGAAACACAACACGGGTAACATAATGAAATCCAAAATAATGTATCAAAAGTAAAAAATGAATTGATATACTATATTAATTACAAATCACAAAAAGTAATAATAATAATCAGTAAAAATTATTTTCAAATGAAATAGTTATTTTTACAATGACTATTCATTTGAAATGTTTAGGTAAAAAAAATAGGTGAGCTCATATGATATTAAAAATAATTTATAGAGTTTTACATTTGGCCTACATTAAAGTGCACTTAAGTAAAAATATATTTTAAAAAGTTATGTTTTTGCTTACAAAATCGAAGGGATGCTACAGATAACCTTTTATGAACTACAAGGTTGCCAAACACTCCAGTTTAGTCATTAGAGTTATTTCATAACCATTTAGTATAATGCCAATCTTTTGAAACCAGAGGAAAGTCCACCGAGCGAAGGTCTGTACCACTACTTACATTACTAAGCACCTTAGAGCCCAAGCCCAGATTAGCGTCAGGTTGTTGGGGTAAGATTGAACAAACGGGTCTATTATGGGGATTGAGTTCACAAAAATATTTGTTTTTTTAATAGAGAAGTTCACTGTGGTTTCAAGTCTTTTATCTTAAAGAGTTTCCCTAAAATACCTAAGCCTACATAACATTCAAAACCCTCTTTTTGTCACCATGGTGACTCCATTGCAATGATAATGGAAGACACAAGGTGGCACTGTGTCAACTGGATATGAGAGTACTGCATACTGTATTCAACGTATAGGCACATAATGATTCAGGAGCATTCGCAGACTAACACATAACTGTTCCATCTGTGACTCACAAAGATACAGCTGCTTGCCAGACCCATAGCCACCAACAAAAGTGACAGTGGACAGAGCTGTTTCCTTAGAAACCCACCTGCCTCACCGTTCAAACACTCCATTTCTGGCTCCTCTCCGTCCTGGCCCTTCTGGAGTCTCTTGGCATTGCGTCGCTTCTTGCAGTAGAACATGAGACCCAGTACCACAATAATGTAAGCCACGGCCGCCCCCACAGACAGACCAATGGTCTGGATCATCTTATACGGAGCCTTTTCCTCGTGTTCCACTGACGTTAGAGCCGGTTTCTCTGCCGGAAAGAAATAAGGACATATGCCGTTATTTTTCTTGTATCTATCCATGTAGATAAATGAAAGCACATTATTTTTTAACAACAGCTTTTCCTATTCTCTCTACAACTGTTTTTCCGAGCACATTGAAGTAACTGTTTCATAGATATTAGTTTTAAGTTCTGCCCCCCATTGCATCTTGAACCCACAACCCTGGCATTTCAAGCGTCATGCTCTACCAACTGAACTACACAGTACTCCTTAGTATTCAAGCCATAGCTCACTGTATGTATAAGTCACCATATATATATATATATACACAGTGCCTTGCAAAAGTATTCGGCCCCCTTGTTACTTTGACCTTTTGCCACATTTCAGGCTTCAAACATAAAGATATGAAACTGTAATTTTTTGTGAAGACTCAACAACAAGTGGGACACAATCATGAAGTGTAATGAAATTTATTAAATATTTCAAACTTTTTTAATAAAAAAAAACAAAAAAATTGGGCGTGCAAAAGTTAATACTTTGTAGCGCCACCTTTTGCTGCGATTATAGCTGTAAGTCGCTTGGGGTATGTCTCTATCAGTTTTGCACATCGAAAGACTGAAATTTGCAAAACAAAAAAAAACCTCCTTGCAAATCAGCTCGAGCTCAGTGAGGTTGGATGGAGAGCGTTTGTGAAAAGCAGTTTTCAGTTCTTTCCACAGATTCTCGATTGGATTCAGGTCTGGACTTTGACTTGGCTATTCTAACACCTGGACATGTTAATTTGTGAACCATTCCATTGTAGATTTTGCTGTATGTTTTGGATCATTGTCTTGTTGGAAGACAAATCTCCATCCCAGTCTCAGGTCTTTTGCAGACTCCATCAGGTTTTCTTCCAGAATGGTCCTGTATTTGGCTCCATCCATCTTCCCATCAATTTTAGCCATCTTCCCTGTCCCTGCTGAAGAAAAGCAGGCCCAAACCATGATGCTGCCATCACCATGTTTGACAGTGGGGATGGTGTGTTCAGGGTGATGAGCTGCGTTGCTTTTACGCCAAACATAACGTTTTGCATTGTTGCCAAAAAAGTTCGGTTTTGGTTTCATCTGACCAGAGCACCTTCTTCCACATGTTTGGTGTGTCTCCCAGGTGGCTTGTGGCAAACTTTAAATGACACTTTTTATGGATATCTTTCAGAAATGGCTTTCTTCTTGCCACTCTTCCATAAAGGCCAGATTTGTGCAGTATACGACTGATTGTTGTCCTATGGACAGACTCGCCCACCTCAGCTGT
>JACXGM010036533.1:0-11360 GCA_016801145.1 Umbra pygmaea
CCTTAGACTGACTACACCTCCAACTACACTCCTTAGACTGACTACACCTCCAACTACACTCCTTAGACTGACTACACCTCCAACTACACTCCTTAGACTGACTACACCTCCAACTACACTCCTTAGACTGACTACACCTCCAAATATGCAAACTTGACTATACTTTTACAGTTTTTGTAATTGGCAAGGAATAAACCTCACCACTACCAGTAGTCTGTGTGTGGGTGTATCAGGAGACGTGAATGGTGTGAATGGGAATCCTCATAGTTCTTTTCTGTTATGTAGACGTATGGTCGGCTGGTTGCGTTCTAGCAGAGCTGTTACTAGGGCAACCCATTTTTCCTGGTGACAGTGGGGTGGATCAGCTGGTGGAGATCATCAAGGTAAGACATGTGCCTTCAAATATCATCTGATAGACAGTGAACCAGCAAGCAGACAGGCAGATGGATTGAGAATAGACAGACAGGCAAACAACAAGCCAGACAGATGTCAACGGAAACCTGACTGCTAACATTTTCTGCTGGAAATATGTAGAAATTGAACTTTTACCAGGTAACTGCTTAGTACACATCTGATACAGATGTCCCATCTAATTTTGAGGCACTCATACTGCATCAATGTACAGTACATTAAGTGAACTTGTAATGGACTACAGACAGATAGTGGCTCTAGACCGTTTAAAATGCTATACTCTGAAAACGCACTCAGATTCTACTGTACAATACAATATTGTATATTACTGTATACAAACGACATAAAGTTTTTTAGATATTATTGTTGAATAGACTTTTTTTTAAGAAACTCACAAAAAACTGTTTTAAAGATATTACCTGTAAATACACAAATGCGCTTTCTGCTCCAGGAATTAATACTACTGTTTAACAGAACTTTTAGTGTAATGGAAAAGGCGCTTGCCTTCCATGCAAAGATTGGAAGTTCAGTTCAAAACCCAAGCAGGGATGTTTTTTGTGCTGATAAAGCGAACCAATAATGAATTGCCCATATTTTAATGTTTCAGAAGTTTACATTAATATAAACTCAGGGTTCCCACGCATACTGGAAAAAAGTTGACCAATTTTCCAGTCATGGAAAACACATGGAAAATTTGAGAAGATGTCAAATGTCCTGGAAAATCTTGCGTTGACCTGGAAAATTACAAAGTTAAAGGTACAAGTAAATCAAAGTTAAAGGTACAATATGTAATATCAATCAAAACAATAACAAAATATATACTTTGCATTAAAAGCAAACATCACTATATAACCTATATTATATATATTTCTTAGTTGTGTACTTACATTATCCACTATATAACCTATATTATATATATTTCTTAGTTGTGTACTTACATTATCCTAAATGTTTCCACCAACAAATCCAGAGAAATTTGTAATATAATTAGAAGACACGGGACGTTTCATTTTGTCTTCTGTCAATGGCGTCATATAACCTTTGACTGCACAAGTTGCTTTAAGTTCCAGGGAACCACCAAACATAACATGAATAAAGTTATAATATTTTTAACAGTACATTACTTTGTCAGTGAACATTTTTTCTGCCGGAGACGCTAGATTGGAAGGTTGTCATTGACGACGATAACAAAACCCATGATCCCACGCTACTTCCCGACGTCATCCAAGTACATCTTTTGCTATTGTTTTGATTGAGAGACCCCTGGCGGCAAAAAGCTACATATTGTACATTTAAACATAGTATAAACATGTGAATTGTACTTTTTAAGTCTTAAAATAAAAAGATACACTGTCTGAAAATTAACATTAATCCTAAAATCCTAATAATCCCCCTCCTTCCTAATTGCCATATATAACTACTCATCTCTCCACCTGATAGCTAATGTGTGGTGAGCGTTGTGGTGCAAAATGACTGCCGTGCATCACCCAGGTGGGTGCAACACATTGGTGGTGGATGAGGTGGGCATTCCCCCTTACTGTGTAAAGCGCTATGGGTTCTTGAAAAGCGTTATATAAGATGAACAAATTATTAATAATTATTATTATTGTATTGCTCAAACATGTAAAAATTGGAACAACGAACTGGTGAATCTGATTCACCTAAATGTTTCAATGGAAATGTAGCTGTATTCCAGCACTAGGCATATATTTTATATTGATGATAATGATAGTCTACTTCCTCTTTCAGAGACCAACATATAAAGCTGTACAACTGTATTTATTATTATTATTATTTATTATTTATTATTGCTAAAAATTAAAACACTGTAGAATCGCAATTCTCCAGTGGAGTTCAAATGGCAAAATACGGAATCACTTTTCTTTCATTGCTATTTTCATGTAGCCTAATATTTCTAAAATAATAGGTGCATATATTAGAATCTTCAAGGAGACTCACACATTTAAGCACAGAACCGAACAAAGGCTGCAGGTTTTAATAACTAGTCACTGCATACTGTAGCATCTTATGAATTAATAACACACCTTCGGTAAGGAAAGACCAATGTCAGTAGTTTGCAACACTTCTGGGTGAACAAAATATTGAAAGTTCTGACATACTAACATTAAGAAATATATAGCACAAAGTAGGTACGATGTAGCCTATTTATATTTTGTTCAATAGCTAGATTACAGTGATAGTACAGCTCTAAATGTGTACCAATTATAATAATCATGAACCTTAACAGAATATTGTATGATTAGGTCATTGTCCCTGTTTGGAGAAAGTCACTTCAAACACACATCCTCATCTTACACAAAACGTCTGCCATGCTTAGTGCAAATGCGAACACATTTTTATTTTTAGCTAATTAGGGAAGGAGACTTAAACTATTGACATTTGTAATTAATATGACACTGTAGTGACTGTTACATACATAATTCACCTGTATTGTTAAATGTAGTTCTCCACACTGTTCTTCAACACAGTGATAACCTTAATACATAATGTAGCTAATTTACTCCCATTAGCCATTTGATATAGTTAGGACTGTTCAATGAGCGTGGCCCCTTTAAATATCTAAGTAAAGGCTGGGGGAGTGTCTTAGTTTTGTCTGTGCCATTTTCTGGTTGTTTTAGTAGTTGGTTCTCTGCTTTTCATTAAATGACACACACGTTTGTGTGCTCAACCAGAGTAATTGTCTCCTGCAATTTACTCCATTTCCCACAACACATTCTTGACCTGCAATGCAAATTATGTTCTTCTGGATATGTCGGAACATTTACTTTTCTATATTTGAATTGGTTGATCAACATCTAAGAAATAGCAGATTTTAGCTTGATAAATAAGACATTTGGTATATTAAAAGTACCGTATTTTAGTGAATATACCGGGCGCGATATGCACGTTTTTATAAATCCCCCCCCCCACACACACACACACTATATTCAGTGTTTTTACACAAGATAACTACAGTCATTATTTTTGTTCTGTACTGTTTTTATAGACCAGCTACACTCACCTAAAGGATTATTAGGAACACCATACTAATACTGTGTTTGACCCCCCTTCGCCTTCAGAACTGCCTTAATTCTACGTGCCATTGATTCAACAAGGTGCTGAAAGCATTCTTTAGAAATGTTGGCCCATATTGACAGGATAGCATCTTGCAGTTGATGGAGTTTTGTGGGATGCACATCCAGGGCACAAAGCTCCCGTTCCACCACATCCCAAAGATGCTCTATTGGGTTGAGATCTGGTAACTGTGGGGGCCATTTTAGTACAGTGAACTCATTGTCATGTTCAAGAAACCAATTTGAAATGATTCGAGCTTTGTGACAAGGTGCATTATCCTGCTGGAAGTAGCCATCAGAGGATGGGTTCATGGTGGCCATAAAGAGATGGACATGGTCAGAAACATTGCTCAGGTAGGCTGTGGCATTTAAACGATACCCAATTGGCACTAAGGGGCCTAAAGTGTGCCAGGAAAAAACATCCCCCACATCATTACACCACCACCACCAGCCTGCACAGTGGTAACAAGGCATGATGGATCCATGTTCTCATTCTGTTTACGCCAAATTCTGACTCTACCATCTGAATGTCTCAACAGAAATCGAGACTCATCAGACCAGGCAACATTTTTCCAGTCTTCAACTGTCCAAAATTTGTTGTGCTCTTGCAAATTGTAGCCTCTTTTTTCTATTTGTAGTGGAGATGAGTGGTACCTGGTGGGGTCTTCAGCTGTTGTAGCCCATCCGCCTCAAGGTTGTGCGTGTTGTGGCTTCACAAATGCTTTGCTGCATACCTCGGTTGTGGAATGGCACATATTCTCCTCACAGTTTCTCTTTTAACACATCAGATCAGAATTAAAAATGTACAGCAGAGACATTACCATTAACAACAACATTACCATTTATAAAAACTTTAGTATTTTTGGAAACTACCATCTACCTCAAGCTGCAGAGTATAACACACTTTTACGGGCAGACAGTATTAATCAGACACCTCATACAGAATATATCAAATCCTTAGATTTACAACGTAAATTTACAAATACTAAGTGTTTCATTATCCAAGAACCGCGAACAAATACATAATTCATAGTTTTTGTAGCATGGTATTCACCCGCCCGTGCCGTTATTATTCTTACAATGAATGATTTGCTATATGCACAGCAGACTTCAAAAATGATTTGCTATATGCACAGCAGACTTCATTTTGACCTCAAACAACTACATGTATTTCAGAGACAAGATAGTAATTTAAACTACTGTCACTTGTATCATTATAGACCTGTAAAGCATTGTTGAAATATTTTAGAGACCATCGAAATTCAAACAGTATAGGCTAAACCCTTTAACAAGCCAGTGGCTCAGCAGACTTTGTTTTGACGTAAAATTAAAAGTATTTCATAGTTAAAAAGAAAAACATTGATTGGGTTAGTGCTAGGTGCACTTCAGTATGATCATACAGTACGATTGTATGGATGTGTCATACTTTTTCCATAAACTATTGCGCACATTGTTCAAATCGGAATCATAATGAGTTTAAATTACGTTACATGTATGCCTTCCTAAAAACGGTCAGATGAATACTGGAGATGGCCCCCAGATTGGCATAAAAGCCCACCCGACGATTTGCACAGTAGGCTGTATGAATTAAACAGCATTCCACTTAATTTACCGGTGATAAGCAGAAAATATGCTTCTAAATGTGATTGCATGAGGTAGGAATACTATTTATTCAGCAGGACAAATGTCACTGCATTTATTTAGGCTAAATTATGAATGTATTACGGATTAGATGCCTATTATTATTTGTTGAAAATATTCGTTTGAAGAACAGCATATTTTTTAATGCAATAGAATTTATCTTTAGCAAAGTTGAGCTTTTTACTGGTGAAGTGAGTAACAATCATGCGCTCATCATTTTACACTACATGGCACCTTCTGTCAAGCTCAGAAATTTGGATTGTGTCGTACATTTAATGAACCTCATTGTAGCATATTTTTGCTGCAGGTAATTAGGGGTGGGTTGATAGGCAAATCGTAGAGACTGTACACCAGCATTGACGCTAAGAGCAAGTGGTATTTATCAATTGGGATTTCCTACTGTTGTGTATTTTTTAAATACAACCTTGATAATAAATACCAACAGTAGATAATAATTTTTTTCACCAGTGAGACTGGGCTATTCAGACAAAAAAATAACTTAAATGTATGGGTTAGTTTGAAAATTGAAATATACAATGAACCACAAGTTTTTCATTTTTCATTAACATTAATGTGCATACTCCACCTTGGGAATAGCTGGTTTTATATAATCAGCACGTGGGGGGTTGGGTGTTTAACATTTGTGTTTGATGTACAACATTTTTAACTCGATGACTAGCTGAGTGCCCAACAATGCATTTCTGGGTGAGGGGAGATTACGTGTCACCTTTCTACAAAAATGATGTGCACTTTGTAAGTGTGCACACCATGCTTATATATATTATTATTTTTCACAAAACAAGATTTCCGTGCGATGTACAAGGGTGCACATCAATATCAGGTGCGCGCTTTATGTGCTAAAATATGGTACTTGTATTGGCAAGTGCCCAAAATGAAATACTCTGTACTTGTTCCATAAAAAGTGGTATCAGCCCATCCCTAATGACAACAACATATATGATCAATGACAGCATTATATGGCTCAATGACACTAATATATACTGATACCTCAAACCGAAAAGGAAAGATACGTTTCCTATCTCAAGCAAACCATTCATAATGATAACCTAAGGTACGAAATGATAACCTAAGGTACGAATGCAAATATAAAATAATATTTAGACTTCTCATAATTTAGAAGTTATTATGTAAAACAAAATTCGACTTAAAAAAATGTCTCTTTAGCAGCAACGCACCACTGTACAAACCCAATGCTATGTTGTGATAAAATGAACCGTAACTTGACATGAAACATTTTAGCCGTAGCTCAGTGGGTTGTAAGTAAGCATTTACAGACTGTGCGTTGCCAGGGAATAACTGTACACTTCAGCGGTGTGGAAAGCCACAAAGCTGAAGGCCGAGGTGTGCAGTTATTCCCTGACAACGCACAGTCTGAAGTGTGTTAATGCATTTATAAAACTGTTGCCAGCATTTTATTTGTGTAACCTAATTAGTAGTTTTAGATGAAGAAAATGGTTGCGAGGCAGGCGGTTGTCGTCTAACATTAACGTATCCCCCACCACACCTCTTAAACGTTCAGTATACTCACCGTTGTCAACCTAGCGTGACAATGTGATGTCATGGGAGCGCCGTAACCATTTATACTCACGTGTGGTGCTCGCGACACTAAGTCGCAGTTTTCTCCTGAACAGACGTGTCGCAACTGAAGAGACGCTAACGACTTCACTTATTCTACGGACTAGATGAAAAGAAAAAGGTGAACGACGGCAGAACTGACAGCAGCATTGACGTTAATCAAGAGTGGCTAAGATGATTTTATCTGTGTTGTTATGAACCATTTACGGTTTTATTATAAACCATTAACTGTGATATTATGAATCGTATACTGTGCCCTCGAACTCGTCCGTGCTTCCTGTTTCCGCTTTGTTGTGTGCCGTTGAAAAAAGAGTGGTGCGCGACCTGTGCTCACACACTCTAAATCCTTGCACGCCAGCCAAATCTACGTTATTTTGACATCACATTGGCGCGCGCCAGGTCGGGAACAGCAAGTATACTGAAGGCCTTTACTGTTGCCATGTTAGTACTCCACATAAATCAAGTTTAAACTGATTATTAAACTGATAATTTAGATCATTTATAACAAGGTCTGAACACAGTATAGTATAATTTAATTTAAATGGCACTCGTTTTCCAGTCTGCTTTAGTGATGCATTTGTTTATGCAATTCAAATGTTTGGTTGATACAGACTCAGCCTACTATACATATACTGTATACTGTACTGATGACACTGTGGTTAACGCAGTCAAGCAAACATCTGTGCAGTTTTGCTTTGCAAGTGCGTTTCTTTAAATTGTTTTTCTGGAGACATTTAAATACATCAAAAGCCACAATGTTTCCACAGAGTGCCTAGGGTATGCTGGTTTTTGTTCTTTCCTTTCAAATGAGCCCAATTAAGACCTATACTGCCAGGTGAGGGGAGATCCTAACCAATTAGTGACCTAATCAGTCAGGTAAATGGTGAAAGTTAAAACCTGCAGACACTAGGCCTTATGTGGAACCGGTTTGAGACCCCTGGTTTATTAGGAACTACTTGATTTATACTAACATGGCAACAGTAAGAGGAGTGGTGGGGGATATGGTAATGTTAGACGATAATCGCATGCCTTGTGACTATTATCTTCAGCTATAAATACTAATCAAAACAATTTTCACAAATAAAATGTTGGCAACTGTTTTATAACCGCATTCACACCACAGCCTTCAGCCTTGTGGCTTTCCTCACTGCTGAGATGTGCGGTTATTCCCTGGCAACGCACAGTCTGGAGTGTGTTAATGCTTACTTATACTACATATTGGTTTAATTTCCTATAGTGACACATTCTTCAGAACATCAATTAACTTTTATTTCCACACCTGTGAAGCTGTACCAGTTTTTTTTATCGTTTTACACTTGCATGTCAATACACCAAGTTCGTTGTGAAGTTTAAATAACGTGTGGCGTTGTGGCAATGGTCCAATGGATGTACATAGAGCAACATGTCTGAAATAGCTTTTTGTCCCGTTACACCGCATTTGGGCTAAGGACCACTGTGGTTTTATAAAACTAAGGTTCAAAATAATGCTGGGATTTGTCAGTGGGCAAAATTGTATGCTATTATTTGTGTTGAGGCTATGCAATTATTGGTGTTCAGGCAGCAGTGGTTAAGAGAGAATTCATAAGAAAAGCACTTGCTAAGCATAGAACAGAAAGGGCTTTCCAAAAGAAAGAAAATACAATGGCAATACCATAAAGAAATAATAACATTAAAACATAGCATTAAAACAAGGCAAGAAATAAACATGTCCTGTAATTACTGGAGTGAGTGACAGAATGTCAGGAAGACATTGTAAGTTCAAGAATGAGTGGACAGAATATGCTCAAGGGCATTTTGCAAGTTTAATCAAGAGCCACAAACAGCCACTGTACATAGGGAAACTGGCAGTTATGGAACAACTCAGGAGCAAAAGCCAGCACAGCATTTCTTTCAAGCCAAGCAGAGATTTGCTGGGGAATCAAGATGGTCATGTCACACTAGTCATTCAACTCCAGCTCTGATGTCAGTCCTTGTTGGTCAGATGTTCCCAAACAGTGAGATTGCCAAACGGTTTTCATATGGTGCAACAAAATCGGTTTACCTTGAATGTTTCGGATTGTGTCCATATTTCAAAGAGCAGCTGATCAAAGATATAAGAAAAGCGGAGTGTCTTTTTATGAATGCCTGAATAAAGTGACACAGGAAGAACAGATGGGTGTTGTTGTGTGACACTTTCAGATCAGACCGTTTTTATATATTGCACTTCTAAACACGCATGTTGCCACTGCAAGGTGTGGTGAGGGTAAACAATAGTGCTCTGGTAATACATTAGGGTAAAGATGGATGCTGCAGAACTAGTAGAACATGGTAACACATAAAAACCTTTGCCAAAACGAGCAGCCGCATCTGTTATTTGGAGGTTTTTTGATTTTTTTTTAAATCTGACGTCGACCAAAAAACCATTTTATGCAAGTGTTTTCGGGCTAAAGTTGTCACCGAAGAAGGCAACACGAGCAATTTGCTCCACCACCTTAGCCACAAGCACGTCTTGGAATATCAAAAATGTATGATGTTAAAGGACAACTCCGGCACAAAATGATCCTAGGGGTTAATAACATATTGCTACCGAGTCGACCGTTCTCTGGGATATGTTTTCATGCTAATCGAATGTGCCCAGTTTTAGTGTGAACTGATAATTACCTTATAACGCTAGTTCTTAGGGCACAAATTAAGTAAAAATAAATCACTATTATAGACCACTAACAAGGCTCAAAATAGCACCACACTTCCACGGTTGCATAATGAGGGTCCCTACATGCAAACCGAAGCATTGAGAACTTTGTGTACAAACAGTTTAAAAAGATAGTTTAAAAGAAATTACCTTTCGTGTCTACAAGGCAACCACCATCTTCGGAAACAGACTCGATTAGTCAAACCACAAACTCTGTGCTACATGAGCTGAACTGTAAGCAATTTGTTTTCGCATTGCCAGCTGTAAGTCTTGCTCATTGATCTGCTGCATGATTGACCACAAAACCTCTTGCCATTGACGATTCCAAGTCACAGTTCAGCTAAGGAAGTTTACTTTCTGAATCTATCTTCACAAGTTCTTATGTATTTTTTTGGTGTGCTTTCGCACTTCCATCTGTTGTTTGAAACCATGGTAACAGAAACTGAAAGTGCAATAACACTGTTTGAGAAACTCCTCCAGGTTTTCCTGAATAGACCTCAACAGTCCCGCCCCTCGTCCGAGAGAGTTTGTCTTCTGTAAGTAAATTTCCCATTAATTTCTCCCATTGACTTCTGGAAAAATCTGTATATAAAGAGTTTTAGACCATAGGCTAACCAGCTACGACGTGACTCATAAGCATACAAAATATAATTTAGAGTGAAAAAAATTAACCATCAATCCCAAAAAAGTCAAAGGTACAAGACTGTGTACATATTTCTATTCCGAGCATGCAACTACTCATCCCATAAACCATTGCGAGTGTTATCTTTCCGCATTTACGTTACTTTAAATGACCTAACTTTAGTTAACTTCACTTATACAATGTCATCTTTGAAATATCAGCTCAGTAAACGTATTTACAGTTCTCTAACTATCCATATATTTTGCTATTACACAGGTGTACGACTCGGGCAGCCTGCCAGAGTTGGAAACACAAAGCTTTTTTGCGGGCTCAGTAAACATTTCCATGGTAACCGCGAGTTTATCTCCATGACATCACGGAATTCCACCAATCAGAGGCATCACTGTGGGATTGTGGGATGTTTAGGATTCTGGGTAATGAAGTACTTATCCAAGACATCGTGAATAAAATACATTTATCTCAAAACAAGGTTGGTGCCCCATGAAATTTTGGCATCTATATGAGCATATACATTCGCTTAGTCATGTCGTAGCTGTTTTTAAGTTTACCATCGAGGGTTATGATTTTATGTCTTGTACTCCAATTGTCAATGGAAAAATTGTATTGTATTCTTACTTCCGGAGTCGGCTGTGGGCGGGACTGTTGAAGTCTATGCAGGATGGTACACTGACTTAGTGTGACAAAGTTATCACTCAGTATAAAGCATTCTCATTGCATGTCAGTGCAAACCATGAAGCAAAGTTTCAAGATTTTGTTTACAGCTGCAGGCTTGATGAATTTCTTGGAAGATTTGTCATTGGCAGAGCAGAGTATGCAGCACTGTGGAACCTAATGAAATCTCTACTCATGGAAAAGCTGCAGTAGAAAGTGGGTACTCTGTCAACAAGGATATGCTAGCAGAAAATCTGAAGGAGAGGACACTAGTAGCATTGCGCTTGGTACAGGATTTAATGTCTGGGCGTGCAATAGACAAAGCCCTGCAGAAATAACTCTTTTAAAACTGCAAACTGCTGATGTTAAGGAGAGAAAGGACGTTGAACATGAAATTGCAAATGTTAAAGCAAAACGGAAAAGAATAATTCAAAGTATTGAGAAGATTGAGAAAGAGGCAGATGAAATGGCAAACGGCAGAGAAAATAGAACTTCACATTACTGTCAACATCAAATGCCTATTGCAAAAGTGTTGCAGAGAAAAGGGAAGTGTGTGAGTAGACTACACTAAAGTAAACTATGCCAATTTTCATTGCATTGTGCAGGAGGCCCGGGGAAAGTCAGGGAACTCGAACCACTGTCTATCATGACGTAGAACGTCGTGCAAAGCAGC
>JACXGM010036534.1:0-11357 GCA_016801145.1 Umbra pygmaea
ACTGCTAACCGAGGCAGATGCCGTGGCATCTCAACCTGCCACCGGAAATGCCACTGCTAACCGAGGCAGATGCCGTGGCATCTCAACCTGCCACCGGAAATGCCACTGCTAACCGAGGCAGATGCCATGGCATCTCAACCTGCCACCGGAAATGCCACTGCGAGCTGCCGATGCCACTATTTGAGCTAGCCCCTGCTGCCTGGTTTGCGGCCGCCTCCATGCTAACCTCAGCTTCAGCTATCTCGACGTTAGCTACATACGTTTCTGTTGAAAACCTATTTGCTTTGCCAACTTTATCTAACACAAAATTGTAACTACGTAACCGTAGCACAACGTCAAAATGTTAATTACTGCAAATTAGTTACGTCACCGTTTGTCGCTGCAGACATAAATGTCTGAGGCTCACGACAAATTTTACACCAACAGATTCCGACTGCAGCAGGTAAGTGCATCACCGGTAGTCCTTCTTCTTCTTCTTCATCTTTTCATTTTATGGCAGATTGCAACCATGAGTTTTGAAGGTGCATACCGCCACCTACTGTATCGGAGTATGTAGCATGAACTATATTCTATGGGACCACAATATCATATGTCGTCATAAGGGGAAAGGTTACCTCCCCTTTCTCTGCTTTGCCCGCCCAGAGAATTTGGCCCGCCCATGAGAAAGTCAGCTACAATCGCGCAACTATTGTTTTTTCCTCGAGACTCGAGAGACATCTTGGCTTGCAGACGAGTGAAGCATGGCATTTTCTCAGTGTTTGGATGTGTAAAAGAACACAAAAGTATATTTTTACTTCCTTCATCCGAACCTCTAAAGAACCAGTGGGTTAATTATTTTTTTTCTGGAAATGCTTCGACACAATTTCCCAAAGTTTTTAATGTCTGCGCCAGTTACTGTCGCTAATGTAAAAGTAGATAGCATCAAGTGTGTGATGTTATTTGGATACCGTTCTGCTGTTGGTGTTACGGTGCACGCGATATCCGCCTTTCCCCTCATTGAAATGACAAAAGTGTGCACTTCTGCAAACCAGGGTAATCAGATTAGAATGGTAAAATTAGCAGCAATGGGGCTACAGACACTAATTTAATCTGCTTGTTTATGTATAGAATGTCCCGAATATTTACGAATGTCTGGAGGCCACCCTACTACAGACGAATACAATAGTATTTTACCACCTACGTGACCTCAGTAGTTCTAGTGTTTTACTGGTGAGGAGATAATTATGGCCTGTTAACTCTTCCTAAATACATGGGCCCGTTCATGTATTCCCCTTCACACCTGATTCAAGACAATGGCTTTTTATCAGGTTTCTGCAGAGCTTGATGCATTTGTAATAAAAAAATTAAGAACTTTTAAGTTATGAAATATGTAAACAAAATATGGTGTAATATCGATTTATAATTTCATAGATTTACGTGTATGTAGTAATGTTATTCACTAAACATGCTTATCATCTATCTTCAACGTGCAGCTGGAATATATAAAAAGTAATAAACTGATTACTAATTTGACCTTGTTGTCACTACACAGGCCAGCACATCAAGTGTTTATATTCAACTGCTTCTCTCAAGGGATGATGCCTGCCAGACAAACCACCTGAAAACACATAATGTAGGCACACAGCTATCCTTAAAGACTGCGGCCCCACTTAAGAAGTAAAGGTATGCACTTCCCACCTTCCATACATTTAATTTTGATGTAGTTAGTAATTATTCTGGAATTTCTCTTTGCTTTCATTACATGTTGACAACTACATATAGTTACTTAGTCCCTTTCAGAAATCTATCAGAGATCATTGTTGTAATATTCTGTACGGTCATGTTTACTAATATGATATTTTCTTATTGTCCGCAGCAACTCCATCTTTCTACAACTTGGAGAAGTTGCTGACAAACAAAAGAACGCTGAAGGATGTTTTAAAACTGAGCCTCCACCACCACCTTCATCATTGGAGGCTTTCCATGCCATCATCCTTCGTTTTGCCCCAAAGAATGTTGTTTTCCCATTTATTGGAATGCTGTGCAGGTAAAAGAAAGTGTGTTTACACAATACTTTTGGAAAATGTAGCCTAAAATGTCGGTTAATATTAGCACGCTTTGTCTTGTACTTTCAGACTCTACCTGGCTACCATGCATTATCATTAAAATGCAGACCGGCCAGGCCTAAACGGAGCAAGGTATACCACTCTTCAAAATCTAATTTCCCAAGGCTAGGAAGGGAGAGTGCAGAGCTAAACCTCAGAAGACACCCAACCTTTGGTAAGGGTTCAAATCAATTCAAACACATATTTTAGAATTCTAATGTATTTCTCTTGATAAAAAATAGATTAAATAAAAAACACAGTAAAAAAAAACAGCAAGCTAGTTAACAAAAAATGATGTGCTGGTGTTCCATGATCCAGGTTGGTTATGACATGATGGATCTTATTTTAGAGAATGTCTTCGTCAACCCTACCCCATACACCAATGCGGTGTTGGCCATCCCTGTCCCAGAGGACCTATCAGCGCAGTATAAGAAGCCGGACAAGGAGGATATCATTGCCAGCTTTGTGTCAAGGTTCAAGCGGGGGTCAGTTTAAACCCTACGTAGTGGCCTTCGTCATCAGGAAACTCTGAGCGGATGGACAGGACCACACAAACTGGAATAATGACACAGATTCTGCGTCCCAGGAGGCCCTATCACAAGCTCACAAATGAACGATAGGATAGATACCTGTAGCAACTGAACAATTGATTCTCATATTTAGTCTTGCAGAGATTTATCATTGGTATGTGTTATTGTTATCTAAATAAATATTCAAATGCTCCTATGGATCATCTTCAATGCTTTTTTATAGTTTTTTTTCCCCCTCTGATGTAAATAAATCTTGACACTGTCTACACTATTGAATGAAATTAGGCACAAGATTTGTTATTGAAATAAACAGTCAAGACTCAAGAAAACACTTTATTATTTTATTGACTTCTGTAACAAAGCATAACTTACTGGTGTATGCATCTCAAATGTAGAGGACCATAGCTCTGTATATTTGGCCAGCATTCTGCAGAGAGTATATATTCAGGCAGGCAAGCAGGCTCCAATCCAGGATGGTCAACCATATATTTGAGCTGTTCTTCAACCTCAGACTTTTAGTAACCTAATTAGAGATGGTAAGTGTTGTTTTTAAGCACAATTAGTGCTTAAAGTAGTTTCCAATTTAGTGGGTAAAATGCTACCTGAGGTATTTCCAAACAGCAAATATTCTCAGCTTCTGTGGGCATGGTAGCACATTTTCCATAACGGCACCTATCCAAAAAGGTAAATAATAGCAGAGGTCTAACTTATATAGTGGCGCTGGGGGGTATTCCATAAAGGTCGCTTAGAAAAGTAAAAGATTAAAGTCCTAAACGAGACTTGAATGAACCGAACTAAGCAGCTGCGCTCAAATCGGTTCCGTAACTGTAAGTTGAAGCTCATGTGATCTCACTAATTCAAACTAGGTTCAAATAGTCTAGCTAATAGCGCGTGCACGGCATTCTGAAGAAGCCCTGATGGTGGAGCATATATTCATCAATTTACCATGGCAAATAAAGGGAAAGAAAGAGCAGCGATGTTCACCGCGACTGAGCAGCGTTTGCTTTTCAAAACATATGATTACCGCAGCAATTAATCAAACAAAAGAGAAAGGCTGGCAAGAAATTGCTTATCGTTTTAATGTGTAGCAACTACTTCCCAGTAGGCAATCGATGGTGCGCCGGCATGTAGGCTACATTACTATAATCAATGAAAGTCAAATACAATATTTTTCACAATACATTGACGTGTGTGTTTGTGTATGAGAGAATAATGACTCACTTTGACAGCAGCAATTTAAATAAAAAAAAAAGATTATTTTGTTTCAGAATAATAGCGCTCATTCAATTGCATGAAATTTTGTTGTATATTCATTTTAAAGATAGTGAATTTTATCAAATAAAATTTTGTTGGCTACTGCCTCAAGTATTCGAGGGTTTGAGACTATATTTGGGTTAAACACATCCTATTGAACATGTATCCATAGCACAGGAAAAAATATTAATGTTTTTAATAACGATTGTTAAAGATATGCAGTACACTAAATGTTATGAATATATTGTCTCATTTAAACTATACTATTCCTCGTGCCGAAACCTGTCCTATCAAACTATTTTAATAGTTCCTTAAACACACAACATAATTTGATTTGATTATAACTCACTAGCTTTAAAATGAATTTACAACGATTATTTCATGCATTGGAATGAGCGCTATTATTCTGAAAAAAAATCTGCGTTCGGCTATGAAAAATACTCTGCGTTCGTGTAGCTAGCACAATACAGTGTTGCTAAAACAACAAGAGGACATGTCCGGGGAAAAGAGGACGTATGGTCACCCTTCCTGTTTCAGTGTCCTCGAAAATTTCTTCAATACCCCAGTCTTCCTCTAAAGCCATACTTGGTTGCCTCTCCTCAGACAGGCAATTTTATGTAGCAAGTACTGTACAGCACATGAAACTACAATGTAATCTACAAATATATGCTGTCCCTTCCCTCGAATCCATACCGATCAAGCAGGTAGTTGTCAGAAAAATCCAACAGGTCTGCCCTGTCCCTGAAAGTACATTCTCTTTGAAATGCCCTGCATATGATTATCGCTTCCTCACCTTAAGAATGAAAGGACACGCCATGATTATGCCTCCGACACATATGGTTTGAGCTCCCTATTTATAGACATTTAATTTATTAATTACAACGATCACACCAACTAAACAAATGTAACTTCAGTTTTTTGCATTTGTTACACTTTTTGTATGTTCAAATGTATTACATTTATTATTAAAGTGCATTTGCTTTAATTTTTGGACTGATAATGGTTACATGATATGAAATGGCATTATGCCAGAGAGTCTGATGTAATATCACATTCCACGCACAGGTCAGTGTTAACGGTATTCTAGTTACGCATCAAGCTAGGCTTAGCCTGACAATTAGCCTGCCCTGGACCAGGTTAGTTTCCCAGCATAAGTTGCCAGGGTAACTGAGTTTGAACTATTTTCAGTTACCTTTATGGAACGGAAGTCACTGAAAATAAGCCTGACTAACCAAAATAAGCCTGGCTTGTTTTCTAAACTAGTTTTATGGAATACCCCTCTGGTTAGTGTCTATAGCGGATTATTTACAAATGTTTATACATATACAGGTACATATAAGACAGTGGTCAAGCAGGTGGTAAGTAGAGGTCAAGCTTCAGGAGAAAATCATTGGTTATTTGTAACATTACTTCATTATAAGTGGACATGGAGAACTTTGTCATTAAAAAATGAGCCAGATACAGTCTTCCCTAAACTACAAAGATTACTGATAAAAATGCTAATACAGCTTTAGAGCGTTTTCAAATTAGAGCAACATGACTTCTCCAACATAGTAGGCTAGCCTAGCGTCATCTACATGATGATAATAACTGAAACAGCATACATAAACTAACCAACTAAAGTACCGTATCCAGACACAATATTTTAAACTAACCATTCGGAGACGTCCTGCTGTATACGCTGAGTTGCAACTTCTTCATGTGCTTCATCCGGATCAGATTCTGCGTGTCTACGAACCATTGCGATACATTCACTGTAAACATTAACGCATTGTACCAAAAATAAACTTAAATCCTATTATATATCCATTTAATTTTCAGATATTGTACAACTGCTTTCTGTTTAACCCATCTCCTGTTGTGCCTAATAAACCTTCAAGGTTCCACGTCCTTCCTGCCTGACTTATCTTTTGGTTTAGCCATCCTCTCATCCCTATATTTCCTAGAAGGTAATAGTACATGTTCTCCATCTTCCTTGGTCCTACATTCTAAACATTCATCTGATTGACTTTTGTCCATTAAAATCAATGTTTTATTTAACCCTGTATGATCAAACCTTAGACTGGTTAAAACGCTCTTCTGTTACTTCACACCCACAGCGTTAATATAGTTTTGAAAGCTGTAATATTTCCTACCACTTTTATCCACATCCCACCTGTCCTGCCATTTCTTCATCATTTCTTTTTTGATTATCGCTTTAGCTTCTCCATTTCCAAAGGGTATATTTATTACATCATTAGTCCTGGTTGATTGTTTAGCTATTTTGTCTGTTCCCTCATTACCTTTTATACCTACGTGGGCAGGTACAGAAGAATCTCACATCTATCGGTAGTCTCTTTAATGTAAATGTACTTGTTGGATTTCTATTCTTCTCTATCCGATTACATATTTTGAATACTATATAGGGCTGTTACAGAATCAACGCAACACACCACTCTGTCTGGTTTTACTTCCTCAACCCACTGCAGTCCTACAATAATCGCCATAATCTCTGCCGTGTACACTGACGCCTGATCAGTTAATCTTTTCCCAATGCTTACATTCATTGTTGGTGTATATATTCCTATTCCTACCTTGTCCTCTTCATCTTTAGATCCGTCTGTATACATATCTAAGTAACTGTAATATTTGCTCCTTATGTACTGACTTGCCAGATGTCCTTTCCCACTCTCTTCCTATTCGCTTTTTAGTTCCAATATATTTAAGTCTATCTCAGTTTTTGGAAATATCCAAATAGGGATATTAGTAATCGGTGTAGGGGAGTTAAACCAGGTATTATTTAATCTATATTACTCTGGTTTAGTCTTTGTTGCCCAGCCAAAGCCATTGCCTTTAAAATAACTGTACTCCCAATATTCCTGAATAATGCTCTTTTCATGGTTTTTATGACCACATCCACGTAATCGACTCCAGTATGTAAGCATGTGTTTTGTTATAAATAAGCTGTTAAAAGTATGATGTTACTTTGCCTCAAGTTTTAATGAGTTCTTTATATAAACGTTGCTGTCACTTTAAGACTCTTAGCTGGTAACCTCTTTGTCGTGTGAGACGTAGTTAGTATGGAGGACCAAGTCTGCCAAAATAAGAAATAAATAAATAAATAAATATATGCGTCAATAAAAATATTTATACATAAAAATATACATTAAAATATACAAATATAAAATTATACATTTATTAATCAATATTATTTCCCTATTTATTTATTTCTGTGATCATATATTTCTGTATTTATTTATTTTTATATTCATTTATTCCAATATTCTTTTATTTCTGTATGTATTTATTTCCGTATATATTTATTTCCGTATTTCTACATCCTTAAGCTAATGAGAGGGCGGGACTTAATCGTTTAGCCATAGCAAGCAAGCCAAGAGCGGGAGATAGAAACCATATATACGGTCTGTGATAGAAATAGATTGTGAACGTAAAAAACGCAGCTGGGGAGGAACCAAGGGTACAACACGGGGTTGGTTTGTAGGATAAATGATTGTTTCACCAACCCCAAAACGAGATGCAATGTAACAAACAGAAAATCCAACTAACTGTGCCGATTAGTTGCGTTTTTTTGTGGCTTCGGTGTCACCTGTTGTGCTCCGTTAATTACCATAGCTGCTTTCTCGCTCCGGCGAACTTAGTTTCTGTGTGTGTGTGGTTGACTTGGTGTGTTTGTGTGCGTGTGTTTTAAAGACAACGGAACATTGCACCGGCGGTTCTATTCTTTGATGAAATGGATAGGCTACAATGAGAAGGGCGTCCGACTGCTCCGGCATTAACGGAATCGTATATCGAAAAATTAAGGCAATGATCACACTTCATCCAAATTCCTACACGGCAGGGTCAACTTCTGTGTCATTAGATGATGCTTACTGCAATAAACTTTCAGCAAGACCCTCCACGCGAAAAAGTTAATAATCAAATAATAACCAAAGCTAGCATTTTCTACTAGGGTAGCCAAGACTCAAATCTCTGGCAAGAGACTGTATGAAGCCTACTAATGTAGTAATCTAGGCATGTAAAATCGATCTTCAAACTCTGATACCGATCAACCAATGGGAAAAAGGTGACACTGTGACATGCTTTGATTGACAGCCTCCTCATTAGCTTAAGGATCTGGAAATACAAAAATAAATATATACGGAAATGAATAAAAACAGAAATAAAAGAATATGGAAATAAATTTATATAAAAATGTATAAAAACTCAAATAAATTATCACAGAAATAAATAAATAAGAAAATAATATTGATTAATAAATGTATAATTTTCTATTTTTCTATTTTTATGTATATTTTTTTATGTATAAATATTTTTATTGATGCATATATTTATTTATTTCTTATTTTGGCAGACTTGGTCCTCCATAAGTTAGGAAATAAACGAGTGCTAAACTAACGGTTAAGTTATTTATGGTTATAGTGTAGCAAGCCAACTACAGCCACATTTGCCTGCATTTATGCCTAGAGTCGCATCGTTGGTATGTAGTCATTCACTGTTTTTAAATAATTACATGGTTAATAGATCATTAGTTTGTCAGTGTTATTTTGTATTAAGTTTATATTAGAAATGTCAATAATCGCTATCGTTAGATAGTTGCTAGGTAACTATAAGTCCTAGGACAGGCTACACTTGTATGAACGACCGTTATATTGTTTACATGTAAAAATATCTTTGTACAGCATAATCACTACCACAATCACTATCAGTTTAATAGTTAGGAATTGTATTGTGTAATGTTAGAAAGGAAATATATGAATTGATTAAGTTAGATTCTGAGAATTCCGTAAGCTATTGTATGTTAAATAGATTATTATATGTTATATATATTGTATGAATAGAATTGATTAGTCTGTCTTTGTTTGTTACAGTTTCACACTTTCCTTGTAACGTCATTAAACCTGTGGACGTGGAAAGACTGTCTTCAGAGTCTTGATGTTAGGAGAGAGTTTAGCTGGCTGTCAGTGTATATAGCAATACCGAAGACGGCACAGCATGAGTTTATTTCTTCTCAGGTCAGGTTGCAAACGCAGTGGCAGCTGTTGAGTGATGTGTTGTAGAAAAATGGTTATGATAATAATAATAAAAATAAGAATATTAATAATAATAAAAAGACAAACATGCCTGAGCTCCTTTGTTTTCTGTGATTGGTTTAAACAGGTGTCTGTGTTTTTGTTTACCGTTTTTCCATTTTGGTTTTTAAACGAAATAATGAAAGAACAAACCATACATGGATTCAACATAAACGTTCTTTTAAAGTCAATTGACCCTTCGCTGGCTAAGCCACGCCCCGAATACACAGCTGACCAATCACAGCGCAGTGTAGGACTCGCTCTATCTGCGGTCCGACCATACAAAATGGGTCCTTAGCAAGAAAAGGGACAGGTCGACTCACTCTAGTGAGGGTGACGAGGGCCAAGACCTTAGGAAGATGCCAAAGGTGGATGATGAAGCAGGATTTAAGTGTATTGTTAAGTTTAAGGATAAGAGTGATAAAGGTGTGAACCCCCTCAGACTGTCGGACGATATAAAGGATAAAATGGGGAGTGTACTGAATGTGAAAATGTTGAGGAACGGAAATGTGCTTATTTTCTGCAAGTCGGAAAGCCAAAAAACAAATGCCTTGAAAGTTCGTCATCTAATTAATAGGCCGATTGAATGCTTTGTTCCTGGGGGTAGAGATGTGAAGGGAGTAATATATATTGACACGGACATTACTGAAAGTGCCATAATCAAACATCTACAGGGAGCTGTTGTTGAGTCTGCCCGTAGGTTTAGAAAGGAGGGAACTGCGGTGCTGCTTACGTTTAAACAAGAATCAATTCCACCGAGAGTGAGCATGGGGTATATGAGTTTCCCAGTGAGAGAGTAGAGACGGCCTCCATTGAGATGTTACAAATGCCAAAGGTTTGGGCATGTGGCAGCTGTATGTAGAGGGAGTAGGAGGTGTGGAAAGTGTGGGGGAGACCATGACTTTGCGGAATGTCGGGTTGCGGAATCTAAGTGCTGCAATTGCGGCGGTAAACATATAACCTCCTTCAGGGGTTGTGAGTTTCATGTGACGGCAGTGGAAGTGGACCTGGCTAGGGCTGGAGAGGACATGTCTTATGCAGAGGCATTGAGGAAAGTGAAGGGCTCAGGGGTAGCTAACAGGCCAGTGGGGGCTAATGTGGGGACCAGTGTCCCTGCTCCGCAAGGAAATAGGGGTCCTATGCAGGTAGACGAAAAGCAGTCACTTCTTGCGTTTATGGTAGATGTCATTTGGGCAGCTAGGAATGTCTCTGAAAGGTCCGATGTTATTAGGATTGTGGTAAAGGCTGCTGAAAGGTTCCTTGAGAAGGTAGAGTTAGGCCCAGAGGAGTTGCACATGTACATGAGGCAGAAGGTGGAGGCGCAGGTGAGAGGGAGGGAGAAGGAAAGGAGGCCCCCAGGTAGAAGTGAGGAAACTGGTACAGAGGCTGAAATGGAAGTGAATGATCGTGAGGATACTTAAAGTGTTGATGTTTTACATACTGCAATGGAATGCAAGGAGTCTAATTGCAAATGGGCAAGAGTTTAAACGATTTGTGGATGGTTTTAAAGGAGAGTGTAAGCCAGCAGTATTGTTTGTTCAGGAAACATGGCTTAAACCGTGTTTAGATTTTGTGGTTCCGGGATATGATTCAGTTAGGCAAGATCGAACGGAAAAAGCAGGAGGAGGGTGTGCGACGTTTGTAAGATCGAATGTGCAGTTCCAGAGGGTGGAAATCAAGTCTCCTCTAGAGTGTGTGGTGGTGAGGGTGTGGGAAAAGAATAGAAGGGTGAATGTGGTGAACTTTTATAATCCTTGTGTGCTGATGAGCATGGTAGACCTGGAGGAGATTATAGAACAAATAGGGGTGCCGGTAATTTGGGCAGGTGATTTTAATGCGCACAATCCTATTTGGGGTAGTAGACTGAAGGATGCAAATGGGAGAACGGTGGAGGAGCTTTTGGACAGGCGGGGGTTAGTTTGTGTGAATGACGGCAGGCCGACTAGGTTTGAAATTAAGACAGGGGCAGTATCATGTATAGATTTAGCTCTGGCATCCAGTGACTTGGCGCGGGTAGGAGAATGGGATTGTTTGGATCGGTACACAATGGGGAGTGATCACTTTCCAATACTATTAAGGTTTGGGAGGACTTTAATAACGGAAGAGCAATCAAGACCAGAATACTTTAATTATGGCAAGGCAGACTGGGGGAAATTCTCTAGCAGCTGTGACCGTAGGCTGGATAGTGTAAAGGGGGAGGGGACTTTAGATGAGTGGAACGACAGTCTATAGCCGCTTTCCGACCAAGTAGTTACAGGAACGTAGTTATAGGAACAGTCCACTTCTAAACAGTTCTACTAACTACTCTCCCCAAAAACAGGTTTTGCTATTTGCATTCGCACTGGTCAAGTGGCCATAGGAACTGGTAGGAGGGATAAGGGAGTGACGCAAGCACCGCAATAGGCTTTTATAGCGTTGTC
>JACXGM010036535.1:0-11358 GCA_016801145.1 Umbra pygmaea
CCACTCACCCTTATATCTGAGAATACCCACTCATCCCTATATCTGAGAATACCCACTCATCCCTATATCTGAGAATACCCACTCACCCCTATATCTGAAAATACCCACTCACCCTTATAACTGAGAATACCCACTCACCCCTATATCTGAGAATTCCCACTCACCCCTATATCTGAAAATATCCACTCACCCTTATAACTGAGAATACCCACTCACCCCTATATCTGAGAATACACACTCACCCCTATATCTGAGAATACTCACATAAACCTACACCACTAGGTACTGACCACTTCAGACAAGGAACACCCCACAAAAGTTGCAGTTTTGTAGATGCTCTGACCCAGTCATCTAGCCATCAAATTTGCTCAAATCCTTATGCTTGTGAATTTTTCCTGTTTCTTTATTTTGTCCTCAAAGCAGGAAAAACGGGCAAGCATATGGATTTTAGCGATAGCAAGTTTTCAGCAGACACGGTGCATCACAGTATGTTTGGGGTTGCTGTTTTGACTGCAAAAGGGGGACCTACAGAATATTAGACATTATTAGTCATAATGTTATGGCTAATCAGTGTATATCTGAAATGGACCCTTCCACCAGTACCCCAGAACGGACCCTTACTCTCCTCACTCCTTCCCTTCCTTCATTCTCATCCTAGTGCTCACATCCAAACCTGATTTCCAGCCACCCTTCCGCTACCAAGGAGCAAACAGAAGGCCTTCGCCAGAACCGTCTGAGAGGGAGCTACTGTTTGAATTGTTTCACCCACAAAGAGAAACACAATGAGAGCAACTGTTGTAGACAGAGGAGGTGGTGGAGCTCGTGGCGATGGTAGGGGGTTTGTAAGAGCTGTTGTGGATTCATGCATTTTGTAGATATATACTCTGCTGTCCAATTTGAAGCTGCCGCCTTCCATATGCGGTTTCATGCCTCACACACATAGTGAGCCTTGTCTCGGGCCATTATTATTTGATCTTTTACTATCAGCTGTAATCCACCTCAGTGTAAGAGAAGAGCAGCAGACAGCCTGGGGGCTGCATTGAGCTGGACTGAGCTGAGGCTATGCTGGGAGCATATTGTATGTAGCTGGGCTGGAGCTGAGACAATCGGATATTGCGTGCGCCAAACATTATGTAGGAACACTGCTGAGCCAGAAAATTAGGCCCAACCACCACTCTCATAAACCCATTAATGATTTTTCACAAATGTGTATTGTGGTCATAATCGATACGGAATGATAGTGGAGTCCAAGCCACCATTAACACAGCATACTTGTTCTGACACCTCCACTTTAGGTGAACATAGCCAACCCTATCAGTCAGACAGCTGAGACAAGGGAAGACAGAGAGAGAGAGAAGAGCGGACATGAATTCATGCAGGGGGGAAGAAAAAGAGAAATATATCCATCTTAGAGACTCAGTGTAGGATAGAGAACAGAGGCTTTTTGAAACAGAAATGTAATATCTCTGTGGAGCTCTGAGGAGCAGGTAGTAAGGGGAAGAAGGAGCCAAAGTCAGCATTACCAGTGGCGAAGCGAACCAGACAGACAGCACGCAGGCACCAACTGTCACCTCACTGGGGATACATCGTCATGGTGACCAACTCAAGCAGAGTGAGGAGTGTAGTGTACAGTATGTCAGTCTTTTCCTATTGATCTTGGCTCGGGGCTGTGACACAGTAAGGATCAGGTACAGGTATCCACGGCTACTGTCCTACCATCCAGAGGACGATCTTTTATTTAGCCACTCCAGTAGTCAGCTCCCACCCATGAATAATGCAAGCACCAAGCCCCTGTAACAAGCTCCGGTTCGACTCTACACCTTGTGTGTGGCTTAAAATATAGATAAAAGCTGAACAGCCAGCTACAAACTTGTTTTTTTTTATGACAGAGGCGAGCTGGTGAGGAGAGAGTTCACAGCAATTAGGGATGGAGAGGCAGAGAAGGAGTGCACTGCTACTGTGGAGAACAGAAGAGAGCGGAGAACAATCAAGTAAAAACAGTAAGAACAAGTGGAAAGTTTTTTTTGTTGCACTTTTATTGTATTTGGAATTAGTTCGGAATTGGTTTTCTTCATGCATACCAAAGCGAAAAAAGCAACATAACATGTAATGGGTGTTTTGTTGAGCTTAGACAGAGAAGAGGGAGTCTGATTTGTAGGGCTTTTCTTAATTGCTTGCTATTATGGAATGTAATACAAAGAGTATACAGCCTTAGACATATCAATTTAATCTCCATAACAGTGTTATTTATTCTACCAAATGCAATAATCTCATTGTCAAAAGTCTAAAACCTCGAAGGTATGTTCCTATTTACAGTTAACGTAGGGGTTGTCACATGACGTAAACACACAACTTTGAAAATATTTTTGGTTACACTTTATTTTGAGAGTCCTAAATTCCATCTCTAGGGTCTCTAAATACACTGAACAAAAATATAAATGCAACACTTTTGTTTTTGCCCCCATTTATCATGTGCTGAACTCAAAGATCTAAGACTTTTTCTATGTACACAAAAGGCCTAGTTGATACAGTAGTTCGTAGATAATCTGTAGAACATCTACAGATACACTTTTCTCTGACTCTCAAAATAGTGTTACCATTTTCTTTTCTGGACCCTTGAGTAGTGTTTTTGGCACTTATCACTTTTAAACATTCGTTGTTACATAAATGAATCATAGACTGTGGTGGACATTTTATTCCAAACTTGCCCTCTTTGAATATGGTATGAATTGGAAGGAACATGTTGAATGTATTGCAGCATAAGCAGACAGTTAGTCTGTTCTTCTGTATGAATAAATCACAGCAAAGTCATGAATGCATTATCTGTAGTGAAGATACCTAATGGAGTTACTAATGCAAGGAATCTCTCTGGCTTGCTCAATTTAAAACACTATTAAACATACCCTACAATAGAATGACTAAACAAATGTAAAGGTGTAGACCGATTGGCTATTAGATTGCCCTACAGCAGTCTTGAGTGCAGGACATGCTGTATATAACCTACACTGTGTGCACAATTATTCGGCAAGTCAGTGTATTATATCATAATTATTATGCATATGTTCCAACTCCAAGCTGTTTAAACTGGAATGCTTATTGGATTTAAGTATATCAGGTGATGTCTATTTGTTTAATGAGGGAGGGTGTGGCCTAAGGAGATGAATATATCAAGGTGTGCATAATTATTGTGCATAATTATTAGGCAGCTTCTGTTCCTTAGGCAAAATGAGCAAAAGAAGAGATTTATCTGACTCAGAAAAGTCAACATTATTAAAAAGTCTTTCAAAGGGATGCAGCACTAATTGCTAAGATATTGGGGTGTGATCACAGACCAATCAAACATTTTCCTGTAAATAGTCAACAGGGTAAAAATAAATGTGTTGAGAAAGAAAGACGCAAATTAACTGCCAAAGATTTGAGAAGACTCAAACGTAAAGCTACCAGGAACACATTATCCTCCGGTGGTGTCATATTCCAGAACTGCAACCTACCTGGAGTGCCCAGAAGTCCAAGGTGTTCAGTGCTCAGAGACATGGCCAAGGTAGGGGAGGCTGAAACCCGACCACCACTGAACAAGACACATACAGTAAGTTGAAATGTCAAGACTGGGCCAAAAAATATCTGAAGACACATTTTTCTAAGGATCTATGGACTGATGAGATGAGAGTGACACTTGACGGACCAGATGGATAGGCCCGTGGCTGGATCAGTAACGGGCACAGAGCTCCACTATTAGGGATGGGGCGATACCGGGCCCGATACTGGGCATAAGTACTTGTACTTTTGATAAAGGCCCGATACTCCAAACCGATCAGGTGTTTGATCAGGTGTTTGATCAGGTGTTTGATCAGGTGTTTGATCAGATGTTTGATCAGGTGTTTGATCAGGTGTTTGATCAGGTGTTTGATCAGGTGTTTGATCAGGTGTTTGATCAGGTGTTTGATCAGGTGTTTGATCAGGTGTTTGATCAGGTGTTTGATCAGGTGTTTGATCAGGTGTTTGATCAGGTGTTTGATCAGGTGTTTGATCAGGTGTTTGATCAGGTGTTGAAAGTGAAAGAATTAAAGTGTTTGTTGTAAATACTGGCACAGGGCTCAATGTTTGCTTTCAACCACCTCCATTCAAGAATATGATTACATCTACCTGGTTCAAAAAAGGTGAAAAAATTAAAAATATAAATGTGGAAGTTCTTTACTGTTCTGCTCATGTCTTCAGTTTCAACCAAATATCACAGGTTATATATTTGGCAACTGGGGTGATCTTGTATAAAACAAAGCATAATTAAAAACATGTTGTTCCCTACTCCCCCCCCCCCCATTTTTCTCCCTTCCAGCTCTGCAACTCCCTGCACTGATCTGTGGATGACGAAGAGTGCGCACATGGTTCATCCAACCACATGTTGCCCTAGGTGCCGATTCTTTTCTCACTGCTCATTCAACATGGAAGCCTTTAGTTGGATCATGCAGGGGATGATTACGTTCACCAACTATTAGGGATGGGGCGATACCGGGCCCGATACTGGGCATAAGTACTTGTACTTTTGATAAAGGCCCGATACTCCAAACCGATACTTCCTCCACATTTTAAGAGCATTATGCTGCGCAACGCTTTACAGATTAGCCATAGATGGCCATAGTTGTAGGCTAAATCTCATTCACGTAAATGTTTCAATGGAAATGTAGAGCTATTCCAGCCCTATGCATATATTTCATATTGATGATAACGACAGTCTACTTCCTCATTCAGCTGTATTTATTGCTATTTAAAAAAGAAAGAAAAGGGATTTAAATGCGATAATGCTTCCCTGCAATATGGGGTTGCACACAAAATCACCGCCTAAAATGCATAATCATTCCAAAGATGGAGCCACGCATTAGCTATTGAAAAAAAGTATTTTCCTCAGCAGTTGTCCATTAGAGTTCAAATGGCGAAATATGAAATCATTTTTCTCATTGTTATTTTCATGTAGCCTAATATTTGTAAAATTATAGGTAAAACATATTAGACTCCTTAAGGAAATGCGCACATTTAAGTACAAGAACGAACGAAGGTAGCAAGTTATTAGGCTATTCGGTGCATAGCTACTGTAAATGTAAAAAACAGCATGAGGAACGCCCGGACCTAGCCTATGAAAGCCACCTTCAGGAAGGAAAGACAAATGTTGGTAGTTTGCAACACTTCTGGTTATATGATTAATATACATTCCCTGTTTTGGAGGAAGTCACTTCAAACAGACATTCTCATCTTACACAAACGTCTGCAATGCTTAGGGCAAATTTGAAGACAAACGTCTATTGCGTTAGCGTTTCTCTCACTTTAGCTATGAAGGAGACATTAACCATTGACATCTGTAATAAATATATCACATTCTTGAACTTCAATGTTAACTATGTTCTTCTGGATGTAGGAATATTTACTTTTCTATATTTGAATTGGCTGATAAACATCTAAGAAATAGCAGATTTCAGCTCGATAAATGTGACATTTGTCATTTTAAAAGTACTCGTATCGGTACTCGTATCGGCAAGCACCCAAAATGAAATACTCTGTAGGCTACTTGTACTTGTTCCATAAAAAGTGGTATCGGCCCATCCCTACCAACTATACTTCCGCAATTGAATCCAAAGGCGCCCGATCTGAACACAAAGAGTCACTGGAGAGCGACTTGGCAGAAAAGATATTCTGACTTATCTAACCCAAATCTCGGGAGCGCAATGCTTTTTAATGCTGCTTCGTGCAGGAGGCCCGGGAAAAGTCTGAGAACCCATAGTCCGACTCGAACCCGTGCCTAACATGATGTAGACTGTCTTGCAATGGGCCAACTCAGCCCATTATCATGGCCAAGTTTGTAATAGACATGCTGGTCCAGCGTATCAGTGTGACGCTACGAGTCGCCCAAGCATGTAATACACACACGGGTTCTCCTTGCCATAAGCATGTAATACACAAGCTGATTGAGCCTCGCCGGGGACGAAACCACTCCCGTTATTGCGATCTAAGCATTAACCAAACCTTTATCCTAACCTTAACCACTCAGAACCCTTGCCGTTATGTCGATCTTAGCCTAACCATAACCACTATGAACCCTTGCGTTATATCGATGTAGGCCTTAACCAAACCCATACCCTAACCTTAACCACTCAGAACCCTTGCCGTTATGTCGATCTAAGCCTAACCTTATCCACTACGTCTCCATCGCACTAGAATAAAAAACAAATTATGTGCAAAGCGTCTGCTTGAATTTGAACTCGGAACCTACGGGATGTAAGTTGCGCGTTTATACGGCCGTCCACCATCCCCAACCTACCAACCTGCTAAATCTACGCAATTTACACTCCGCTACGTCACCATGTGATTCGATTAGTAGCGCCTCCTGATGGTAGAGTACTTTTGTGATGCGTGTAATGTTCACGCCTTGGCGAGGCAAAGCGTGACATTGACCCGCAAAACCCAATGGACCAGCGTATGTATTACACGCCTGGCTGTGATACTGGGTTGGCCCACTATGCCACGCGAACCCCCCCGATGTTCCCAACTTTTGCTGTTAATGGGGAAATGCATTAAACCTTGTAGAGTAGTTTAGATGAGTAGGCAACTTTAAATGAAAACAGTCAGTATATGCACTAACATAGTCTTAAACCAATTTATGGATTAGAAATACATTATAGGGCTGTTTTGAATGTGTAGGCACCTAGATATTAGGTCTAGCCCCTATCGAGGGAATAAACTGGTAACCTTCCAATTCAGAGACTGCCAGTCCCAGTTAAGCGATGGCAGATGCTGAGGCTTGCAAGTGAATTACCAGAATACATATATGCAAGCACATGTTAAAGGACACTTTATCTATTGGCATATGGTAAACAGATTTATGAAAAATGTTTTGTCAACAGTAAAACACATCATTCACTGAAGTTTAAGCAGGAAAACAAATTGACGTGAATGAACAAGACGTGAATGAACAAACGCAAGCACAAATGAATGAAGGAATGCACAAACAGACAGAGATATTTCCGTAGTCTCCTTGATGGGGGACAGTTACAAGAGACAATCATTTGGCAATGTCAAACAGGTACATGAATAATCAAAAACAAAATCAAGTGCAGAATGAAACAAAAATGTTCATTTCACCCAAACAAATACCTATCAATAGTAAAACCAGAGAGGATGATTTTGCAATGTATACTGACTACAGATGTATGCAACAAGAAAAAGTATTAACTGAACACTCTCAATGGACTGTACTCTATATGGATTCTGATAGGGGGCCAGTCCCCTTCTAGCTGGACAGGGTGGAGTTTATATATCAGTAATTATCCTTTTAAGGCTTTATTCTTTATCAATATATTAAAGACAAATTCCAAAGTAAATCAGTTTCATAATATAGTATTTAGAAACATTACCATAAATTATTCATGTCATATATAATGCTGTGCCTGCCAATGCATCAGAGACCAACCAAGAGTACATTTCGGCCACTTTTGTATCGGTCTGCACTTGAAATAACACCAGGTTTCACACACAGTGACGTCGAATGTAACCCAAAGGCTTATGCACACTGGACACGTTATTTTCATGCGATTAATTCACACGTTAATAATATTTTTCAAACCTGCATCCAGTCAATGCAAGCTTTCACATCAGAGACGTTATTTCTCTCAGTGCTTTTGAGGCATTTCAATTTTGGACAAAGTTTGATTTTTCTGAGGTTTCTCATTTGACATGTACACCAGCTGTGGTCTGTGAATCTTATTTGGGGATGCTGGGCTTGCATTATGCTCGGGATCGGAGTGAATGGATCTTAATTGGGGATGGATCTAAATTTTTCTTAATTGATAAAAACTATCTTTACAACAGATGATATTTTAATAGGGGGCAAGGGGACCAAGGTTGGCAGGGATGAGATTTGGGGATTTTGAATGGCCAAAGACAATAACTTCAGTTTTGTTATCATTTTAATAGATAAAAGGACATTTTAATAGATTTTAATTTCTTTTAAACAGTCTAAAAGAGGTTGCATAGAGTTGCCGGATTTAAGTGGGATGTACAGTTGGGAGTCATCTGCATAGAAATGGAAGTAAAATGTATCTTTCTGATTATATTACCTAGGGGGAGCATGTAAAGGCAGAAAGGCACTGGACCCAGAATGGATCCCTGGGGAACACCATATGACACAGGGGCAGGTGATGAAGGGTACTGGGAGTGAAACCAGTTTAGAGCTGTACCCTTAATGCCAACCCACTGTTCGAGATGCTCTAGTAAGGTATCATGGTCTTCAGTATCAAATGCGGCACTATGATCCAACAAGACCAGAATGGCATTATCATGCAGTCTTTTGACAGACACTCCAATCATCACGCAGAAGCCCGGAGTCCAGGCCAGCCCACTCCTCCATTCACGCTGAACGTCAGTGGGTGGGACATAATTGCAACATTTATCCAATGACCGTCTAGTTTCAAAGCACTGTTCAAAGCAGACTCATAGAAGTCTATGGACGCCAGGCTTCAACAGGGAAATGCACAGTGACGCTACGGAAACGTATGAGAAGGAAATTGAGTTAGTCAACCTGCTATATGTAGCTGATTCTGAACAAACTCATCATCGAGATGAATGTATTCTAATGCATTTTTTGTCAATAAAATGTTAACACAATAGTACATATTTGACCATTAATATTTTGACATTTTAGGGGAAGCCAAAATTCCCTTGCAGTATTAAAAAAATCACACCTGGCAAGTATGCCTAAGCCTAACCCT
This sequence comes from Umbra pygmaea, assembly GCA_016801145.1. Taxonomy (NCBI): domain Eukaryota; kingdom Metazoa; phylum Chordata; class Actinopteri; order Esociformes; family Umbridae; genus Umbra; species Umbra pygmaea. The sequence continues at coordinate 8,754 of JACXGM010036535.1, forward strand.
GTATAGATATTTATATGCACACTCATTAATTTACACATGTACAGTATGTTCAAAATATTCTTCACTGTTTAGCAATACTGATGACCAATGCTAGTGTTACTGCACATAAAGCCTTATTTCACACAGCATTTCTATTTCATCAATCCAATTCATGAATGTGCATGATGTGCTACATTGGCTTCCTTATGAGTTCAATGTACTTATGGCAAATTATTTAAAATGAATACGCAATTTGCTCTGATCAATCTAAGATCATTATCAACATTGAGAATCGGTTCTTTGTGAATCCAATTCAACAGAAGTTCTCCAAAGATAAATAGTGAAACTGCTTAGAAATTAATTCAGTGATCTAATGATGTTTCATTCATTTATTAATAAACTTGTGAGCAATAAATGAGAGGGTTAAATGCCAATCTGATGATTTCAGTCACAAATCTGTAGGAGTTATTAACTTTTTAATATGGTGAATTGCATACAATCTCCCTTTAGATATACATGTATTATTAACTGTATCTTAAGTTGTGTGGAATAAGTCACTCCAGCCATTTTGCGCCTTGATGGAAAATGAAATAAACTAATATGGTTGACAAGCGTATATGTTATTTTAATTGAATGGGCACCCACAATATTCTGCTCACACCATCCTACTGGCCAGTGCAGTACACTGTGTGCACAATTATTAGGCAAGTCAGTATTTTTACCATATCATCATTTTTATGCATAAGTTCAAACTCCAAGCTAAATGCTTATTGGATTTAAAGCAACATTGTACATTTTTTTTAGTTAATTCTTAGCAAAAAACATGTTGTTCTTTAAAAAATATGTGCTCATTCATGTGTCATTCTTCCACCAACTAATCAAAGTATTCTCGGAAGCGTAGAATCTTCCATTCAGAATCAGGGGCGGTGTGTTCATTAGGGTGATATGGGCGACGCACTGCTAAACGGGAAAATAAGGGATTTTTTCAAACCAATTCTATAACAGCATCAATGTTCTAATCTAGATGCTTGATATGCCACTGAATGTTCAATCAGGCTGAAGTCGTGCTTAAAATGGTCCCACCCTTTTTGGGGCAATATCAGTGATTTTGAAAATCGCCCAAGAATTCACTCACAGGGCCCTATCTTCCACCCAGCGCAATTTACTTTTTACACAAACGCATGTATCATTCCTATCTTGCACCCGACGCATATGTGACTTTTCCCTCCACAGATGCGCGTCGGTAAATTAGGGAATGAACTTGCGTTCGTTGGGCGGTTCAGAGAAAAAAAGAGGTGTGTTCCAGCGCAAAAGTTCCCTGGTGCTATCTTGCAGTTCCCGAAAACAATTCCGCCACTGACCAGGAAAAACCTGGTTAAAAGTCAGTGGCGTTTTATTGATATGCTATTTTAAGGGCGCATGCTTAATGTAGCGTGTGCACAACGCGCATACACTTTGCTCCTCTCACCTACACAAATGCAGCAGTTCTTTATTATTGCAACACATAGTTAGCAGGAGAAATATTACCACACGAGGGAAATCATTGTGGTGTCCGAAGATGTGAAAAAATAGGTATTCATCTAGTGTACACACTTATCCAAATTATTCTGAATGAATTATTCGCACAGATATACATCAACCTCAAGGAAACCCATTCAATCAACATACAAGTAGTTTGCAATGCTAATAGTAAAATCACCCATGTCTTTGCGAATTACTCTGGCTCAAGCCATCGACTAATTTATGGCAACTTTGCCATGAGGAATCCCACCTTGGATGGGTGGCTGTGAAGGGGACAACGGCTATCCGTTAAAGACATGGTTAATGATGACACAATTTATGATGCCAGCAAGTGCGTGAAATGTGTAGTAAGGGGAAATTAGGAGAATATTATAACCATTAATATGCACAATAAATTAATACATTAATAAATGATATATTTCCTTTTCCCTTTGTGGGGCAATGTTATGAGTTATACAGGTAGATAGTAGCTTAACAGAAAGTGTGGAGAATGATCTTATTGATCTTAGTTGCCTCGTAGATATTTAATATCTATAAATCTGACTCCATGTGTTTTATTTGTTAGCTGAGCAAGGTCAAAACAGGCCTCGCCCGCGTGAACTCTGGATCCGCCAAGGTAGCTAACCTGAAACACTCCGAGTCACGCTCAGTATACAATATGGACGAGCTAACCTGTCATCACGTAATACGCATGCAACAGCCGTGCGGGAAAACTATGAGCGTCGGCCCGCCCCTACGAGCAGATATGTCTCCGGAGACTTTACTGAATAATAGGGGCGAAGAATAAGGAATGCCCACGAGTGGGCTGAACTTTGCTCCTTTTGCCGAATCGCCAAACAGAAAACCCTTTTAGTGCCGGCTGAGGTGCCACGCTGCGGGTTAGCCGCGCCTCAGGGATTGCCACCCTAAGGCCGCCTGCAGACTGGCTGCGTGGCGTGAGCGTGGCGGCTGCGTGGCGTGAGCGTTTTTATTTCGGCTTCCATGTTAACAGGTTGGAGCTTGCACAATGCCTGCGTGACACGCGCGTCTCAGGCGCGGCTCGAGCCGCGCCGAAAACGCTTGCATGCTAGAAATAGGACCGACGCCTATTTTTCACGCGACAGGC
>JACXGM010036536.1:0-11357 GCA_016801145.1 Umbra pygmaea
TCAATCACAGAGGTCAGACATTTCAATCACAGAGGTCAGACATTTTTATCACAGAGGTCAATCACAGAGGTTAGCCATTTCAATCACAGAGGTCAGACGTTTTTATCACAGAAGTCAATCACAGAGGTCAGACGTTTCAATCACAGAAGTCAATCACAGAGGTCAGACATTTCAATCACAGAGGTCAGACGTTTTTATCACAGAAGTCAATCACAGAGGTCAGACGTTTCAATCACAGAGGTCAGACGTTTCAATCACAGAGGTCATAGGCAGCATTCCTCCTCCTCCAAACACGGCGAGTTGAGTTGATGCCAAAGAGCTCAACTTTGGTCTCATCTGACCCCAACACTTTCACCCAGTTCTCCTCTGTATTATTCAGATGTTCATTGGCAAACATCAGACGTGCCTGTACATGTGCTTTCTTGAGCAGGGTTACCTTGCGGATGCTGCAGGATTTCAGTCCTTCACGCGTAGTGTGTTACCAAATGTTTTCTTGGTGACTATGGTCCCAGCTGCCTTGAGATCATTGACAAGATCCCCCTGTATAGTTCTGGGATTCCTCACCATTCTTATGATCATTACAACTCCACGAGGTGAGATCTTGCATGAAGCCCCAGACCGAGGGTGATTGACAGTTATTTTGTGTTTCTTCCATTTGTAAATAATCACAACAACTGTTGTCACCTTCTCACCTAATAGTGGAGAGGATTCTGATTGACACTAATCTCAGCTCATTCCCTGTGTAAGAGACACCTGGGAGCCAGAAATCTTGAAGATTTAGAGGGGATCAAATACTTATTTCATTTATTGTAAATGAATCAATAACTTTTTTGAAATGTGTTTTTCTGGATTTTCTTGTTGTTTTTCTTTCTCTTGCTGTTCAAATAAATCACAAAAATTATAGACTGATCATTTCTACAAAATCAGCAAGGGATCAAATAATATTTTCCTTCACTAATAATAATAATAATAAATATATATATTAGTAGAGACACCTTTCAAACATAAAGCCTGCACTTCAGTCCAAAAACTTAAATCTTGGTCTCATCTGACCATAAAACAATTTGCCACATGGCAATCCATGATCAATGTCTTCCTGGCTCGGTCATCCAGTTTGAAGGGATGGCCCAATCTAGTCAAGGTAGTGTTGGTGCCAAACACTTCCCACTTCTTAATAATGCTCTGAACGGTACTCAGGGGGATAGTTAAAGACTTTGAAATCTTTTTGTATCCTTCTCCTAACTTGTGCCTTTCCAGAACTTTGTCCCATATACCTTTTGAAAGCACCTTTCCAACCATGGTGTATTCGTTGCGTAATCATCATGGAACAGCCGGTTGTCTTAGGAAGTAATTAAAACCACTACAATTGATGTCAGGTGGGGGGCAATTAGCATGGTGTGTGATCTTAGGGTTAGGGTTAGGGTTAGCATGGTGTGTGATCTGGGAAGTGACTGGTTGTACCTGAGCTAGTTTATAACAGTTACTCTAAGGGTTAGGGTTAGGGTTAGCATGGTGTGTGATCTGGGAAGGGTTAGGGTTAGGGTTAGGGTTAGCATGGTGTGTGATCTGGGAAGTGACTGGTTGTACCTGAGCTAGTTTATAACAGTTACTCTAAGGGGCTGATCACTTATCCAAATCAGGTATTTCACAGATTTTTGTAAATGTTATTTTCACTTTGATGTTGAGGGTTATAATGTGTAAATAGCGATGAAAAAAAATGTAGATTTAATTTATTTTAATTTCCAGGGTGTAATGGGAAAAAAAGGTAAGGATTTTGACAAGGTATGATGATGATTTTCTATGGGCATTTTACCTCCTAACATATAAACAGCATCACAGACACCCGTATACCTCCTAACATGTAAACAGCATCACAGACAACCGTATACCTCCTACCATGTAACCAGCATCACAGACGTCCGTATACCTCCTACCATGTAACCAGCATCACAGACGTCCGTATACCTCCTACCATGTAACCAGCATCACAGACGTCCGTATACCTCCTACCAAGTAACCAGCATCACAGACGTCCGTATACCTCCTACCATGTAACCAGCATCACAGACGACCGTATACCTCCTACCATGTAACCAGCATCAGACGCCCGTATACCTCCTACCATGTAAACAGCATCACAGACGACCGCATACCTCCTACCATGTAAACAGCATCACAGACGACCGTATACCTCCTACCATGTAAACAGCATCACAGACAACCGTATACCTCCTACCATGTAAACAGCATTATTAGACTAGTGTGTGTAGTTAGTATGTAGTTGGAGACAGGTGAGGGTAGTAATTGGGTAGTTGGAGACAGGTGAGGGAAGTTATTAGGTAGTTGGAGACAGGTGAGGGTAGTAATTGGGTAGTTGGAGACAGGTGAGGGAAGTTATTAGGTAGTTGGAGACAGGTGAGGGTAGTAATTGGGTAGTGGGAGACTGGTGAGGGTAGTAATTGGGTAGTTGGAGACAGGTGAGGGTAGTTATTAGGTAGTTGGAAACTGGTGAGGGTAGTTAAAATAGCTTACAGGGCTGCTGGCATACTGCCAGACTCCACGAGGCCACTGTGATGTCAGCAGAATGTCCACGCCTCTGAACTTGGTGTTGCTAAGCAGCGGCTCTACAAGCTGTGTCAGATCTTTAGGTGAAAAGCAGTGAGCTGGGGCCGGGTTCTGTTGCCCCTCACGACCACTCACATATGCTATCTGCAAACCCGAAGCTCCTGTGAATACACCACGGCGACCTGACGTGCACACACACACACACGCACACACGCACACACGCACACACGCACACACGCACACACGCACACACGCACACACGCACACACGCACACACGCACACACGCACACACGCACACACGCACACACGCACACACGCACACACGCACGCACACACGCACACACGCACACACGCACACACAGTTGTTATGCTCAAGACTGTTTGGACTGCAGCAAGAGCAGGTACCTTGAGATCGGTTTACCTCAGTTTAACAACCATACATGCACTTGACTCCAAATGTTTCCATGACCAAAATGCTGCACAGTGAGCATTGAAATACAGCTTGTGTATCCATCTTCTCAATTCAGCATTTTGCAACATCTTAATGTAAAGGCATTATTTTTGTGTAAGAGGTACATTTTCCATTCTAAAGCTCGAAACATCTCTGTCCTTTTAAAACCATAGAACTGTCTTACAGTGCAGCCTTGTGTAAGGTGACTGAAATCATAACCTATTCTCGAGCAAGCCTGTGAAACTGATGCAAAACTTGTGTATCTGCATAAAGGCACAAGGAACAATAATAAATACCTACAGGCTGCATTATTTACCAAATTGTATTTATTTAATTTCACCTTTATTTAACCAGGTAGGTCGATGGAGAACAAATTATAATTTGCAACAGCGACAATAATTTCCAAATTTCTATCATTGGGAGAAAAAGTTTTTTCTTAAAGAAAAGTTGTTGTACTATTTTAAATGACCTGATTTCCTTAAAATGCAGTCTGCAACTTGGCCACTGGTTGTAAATGTGGCGCACTGAGAACATTGTGTACACAGGCAAAAAAGCAGCCACCAGAAAGAAAAACTGCTACGGTGAGTTGTACAAAACCTTTATTTTTAGTAAACTCTGTGTACACAAACAATGTTATCAATGCTCGAGTTCAGGTGTACAGCCCCTGGTAATACATCGAGCAAAGTTTAATATTGTGTTGAGCCTTCTTAGTGTTTTAAAAATAGCGATTTTTATGCTATCATATTACTCCCCCTATCACTCCCATTCAAAAGGGAATTTGACCAAAACCAAAAATATGGAAAATCTTAAAAGTGGCATTTCCGTCCTAATTATGCGTTTCAACGAAAGTTTGACTTGAACACATTAACAAAAAGATCCTCAGTTGCATTTTGGCGAGAGTTACGCTTTAAGTGGTAAGACACCAACTCTTACAAACCGAACCAAAGCTTTTCAACGCCTGTCAGTCAGAGAAGCTTTGAAAGTCACCAATCACGTGGTGTTGTGATTTTGATACAAGCATCGGCTCATTGTGTCGAATCACGGTGCTTTGAAAATGACATCAAAGCTCCTGAATCAATCGTCCCATCACCACATAATGCACATCCAGGCCAACATAGGAGGTTTAAAACATTACTTTGTGAATTGCAAGTCAGAGACTGCATCTTTATGGTAATCTACACTATCTAGCTTGACTTCTATATCGAAAAGATCTTAATCTGACCTTATGTATTCCCCAGGAAGGTGATGCTAGTCTACAAAGGGTCAGAGGTCAGTCTTACCCAGGTAGGTGATGTTGTCAGCAAGCTCACAGCCGTCTGCACTGGGGAAGAAGTGGAGGGTCTCCTGGCTGGCAGCTCCCAGGATGTAGGTGTGGATCGGAGCTGTAAAAACAACACAAGCAACACAATAGAGTTCATGGGTTAAGCCCTACTCTGGAAGAAGACAGAGGTTGTTAAACCAACAAGGTGTAAGAGCCAGTGATAAAGACAACAGAGGTGTCCTGCAATATTGCTTGACATTATTGTGAGCCAAAACCAGCCCAATGTGGTTTAGCTAAGTATACCTTTCTTTGCTCCAGACTTGTACTCTTCCCATTCAGCCTGAGCCTCTGAAGATGAGCTGAAGAAGTCTCCAACACACAACAACAGCTGCAAAGAGAACACGAGGTTACCTCTGTGCGTGTCTGTGTGTGTGTCTGTTTGTGTGTGTGTCTGTTTGTGTGTGTGTCTGTGTGTCTGTTTGTGTCTGTGTGTCTGTCTGTGTCTGTCTGTCTGTGTGCTAGGTAGGTACATGACATCTGTGTGTGTGCTAGGTAGGTACATGACATCACTTACATCAAACTGGCCGCTCTTCTTTTGGATGGTGCGCACGCGGTTAAAAACGGAATGGATTCTTCCTCCTACGTCACCACATGCGAGGCTAAAATGTATTTATAGTTTTGGAAATGTACAGTAGCAAGTTAGTTATGGGCAGGATGTATTTAACCAGCAACTCTACTTAGTCTAGGTAAATACGCACCACTTAGTTGACCGTCAATGCAATCTTAAACAGTTAAATATTTAGGTGCGGATTCAGTACACATTTCGAGCAAGCAATCTCTCTGTAGCAAACTCTATGGACAGGTAATTTGGGTGTTGGGATATAATATTGACAGTTAAAACTAAAGGAATTTAAAATATTACCATTAACTAGGAATTATGATGAGAGTAACTTACATCCGCAGCGGTCGCTCCCCCATTATTTCTTAAAACACGACTCTTTGTTTACTAGCTAGTGAGCTCAATCTCATGTAGCTACCGGAGGCAAATGTACGTGTGCATCAACAATATTCTTCCCCCTCCTCAGAGAAAAATATAACGTCTCATTTGCATAGATAGTTATCATTTTTACTACATGAAGACAAATTCGCATTTGCGATTTTAATAAAATAAGTGATTGGTATAAATAATTTTATTCCGACTTCTGGGAAATTTCTATCTCGGAAATATTTCTAGTCGGATGACTGTGACAATGCACCTAAAACCGGCATAGATAGAATCAATAGATATTCTTGATAGAACCGATAGAACACAATATCTTTGACGTTTTTGGAGGTCTTGAGGTTTGAAATAAATATTTTAAAATCCCCATTCTCCTTTATTTGTGAAAAGTTATGCTTCTCCGCCAGAAAGTGAAGAATGTCATTACCAATCCTAAGCAGGATATTGTGCTACTGGCAGCACGAACTCGGATTCTTTTATTTTTTTTAGCGGTCGTGGCAATGCAGACTAAAATCTTGCATTGCGGGTTGATTTTTGTCGTTGTTATATGGAGTAATTTGCGTAGGCAAGTACGCTATGTATAGTATGTTTAAACATTTTTCTTAAAACCTTTTTTCAACAAAATAAGATGCCATTGTTCTTTTTACATCCTTAAATATCTTTTAAAAACTGCCTTTGTTTAGAGTTAACTATCCTAGTTAAGGAATTATACACTTAGATATGCATTGATTTTGGGCTTGTATTTTAAAGATTTTCTCGTTATACCAAACAAATGACGTAATCTTTCGTGTTGCCAGCTAAATTAGTTATTCAGAATCAGTAAAGATAACGGAAGCGTTCAGTTCTGAATCACAGAATCATTTAATTAATCTTTTAGTTCTTCTGCATAATTCCATTTCTAACTCATGATGGGAACATAATGTTTTCTGTAATAGAATTTTTCCAGCATAGAACACATGAAAACTAATTAACCTTAATGTTTTACAACAATAACTAAATGGTGGTTCCAGCAGCATAGCGACATAAATTACACTACTGGTTTGTTTCTAAAGCTAACCAGGGTCAGGCCTGGTTAGTCCCTGGATGGGAGACCAATGCTGCTGCAAGTGGTGTTGGAGGGCCAGTAGGGGGCGCTCTTCCCTATGGTCTAAATTAAAAGATCATTCCCAATTCGTCAGGGCAGTGATGGGGACATCTGCCCTGCATAGGGTGCCATATTTCAGAAGGAATCTTAAACGGGTTTCCTGTGTCTTTGTACTCAGCTCATGGTATTATTTGTAAGAGTAGTGTCCTGGACAAATTTCCAATCTGGCCTTCATATCTTCATGGCAACCTAATCATCTCCAGCTTTCAATTGGCCCATTCCCTCACGCTCCCTTCTCCTTAAGTTGTGCTGTAAATGAGAATATGTTTCCAGTCAACTTGCCTGGTAAAATAAAGGTACAAAAAATTACAATAGTCTTCCGAAAATAAACATTTGTTTGCCTAAGTTATACCCATCATTACATTTCACTTAATTGAAATGTGACACAAACTATGATACACGTTTTTACTATAATTATTTAGTTGGCCTAACATATGACTATTTTATGTTGGTGTTCTAACAGCTTTGAAAGATCACTTCAGTTTATCTGTAGGCTATATTGTATAGTACTGTATTTTGGAGGTATTTGATTAACATAATTGAAAAAACGCTGCAGTCGGTGGATCTTAATTAGGGAGGACGGGCTCATGTTCTGGTCGGGACCGGAGCGAATGGAACGGTGCATATTGTCATAATGCGAAATTAAAAGTGCTCTCCAGTCAGTGCATCACAATAGCAGCATACATAAACACAGACAGTAATACACATCCAGTCATTGCATTCAGATAGAATTCAGATAGAATGCAGGGTTAAGGCACCTCTTCATTTGTGTCACTTTTCCAAACCGAATGCTCGCCCTGTGGTCTGAACAGGGGGGCTAAATGCTTTAGCAAGCACCCCACTACTGATCGCAACTGATCACTGCCATGTTTATCTGGCTTTAGACAAGATTATGAAGTCAATTCAATAGTAAATGTTACTAGCGGAAATGTATAAAAATATAAATATTTGCATAGTATTTAAGTTAATATTGTTTCTCATATTCTTAAAATTGGTATATATTTTGTACCATTAATTAATTAATAATCAACTAAAACTATTTTTAAAAAAGGACAGTGATTGCATACAATATTCTATGTACCTCATTTGGCTGCCTCTCCTTCTAATTCTCTGCTGCTAACGATTGGAACAATTTACAAAAATCCCTGAAACTCAAGTACATCGTCCCCATCTACTTTTAAGGGATTACTTTCAAATCTACTAACTGACCGCTGCACATGTTGACTCAACCACATCTTTGCCTGTTTGTGCCCTAGCGTACTCATCAAAGCCTTAATGCATATTGCATATAATCAACCTCACAGCTGTCTTTGTGTAATTTTCACATTACCATTTTCAGCCATGTTCATCATGTTACCTATCCTAGTGTTATTATTCATGTTCATCATGTTACCTATCCTAGTGTTATTATTCATTATTTACTTGCACCTTTGCTTTATCTTGGCCAGGTCGCCGTTTTAAATGAGAATTTGTTCTCAACGAGCCCACCTGGTTAAATAAAGGTTAAATAAAATAAAAAAAAATTCATGTTCATCATGTTACCTATCCTAGTGTTATTATTCATGTTCATCGTGTTACCTATCCTAGTGTTATTTCTCTTGTACTGCCACTTTACATTTCAATAATCTACCTCTCTATTCTTAGACCATATTTGCACTGAATGTACAGTAATTCTTATCTTACCTAATACCGTTTATATGTGTAATTGTATACCTGAATGTTTGTACTTTATGTTTAAATTAATGTTGCCTTGCACCTTATCTTGGCCATGTCGTGATTGCAAATGAGAACTTGTTCTCAATCGATTAGCCTGGTTAAATAAAGTTGAAAAAATGCATAATGTGTTATTTATATAACATTAAAACCGGCGGTCAACCCTGATGCTTTTTAATAGGGTGTATTTATATTCCTCAAATAATGTTAACAAAAACAATATAGCTTTATTCAACAGTTTCTATTGGACAAATGTAGGTAACTCATACTCCGTTTCATCAAACAAGACAAAACGGGGAGGGACCTGCTTGAATTTGTCCAATGGAAACTGTTTTACAATCGTTTTGCAACTGAAACGTTTCGAAACACAATGATTTGTTTTGGAATGAATAAACCCCTGCCGCCACGTTTGTTCTCCATCCTGGCATTTGCCTCCATCCTGGTCTCTCCGAAGTGCCCGGACCAAAAACAGGAAGTAAGTAACATAATCAAACCCTAAAATTCAGTTTCTGTTTGGGTCTGGAGGTGTTAGAAGGACAGAGTCCATCAAACGGACCGCAGAACTCAGAAAACAGGGCTGATACACGGACGCCACTGCGTAGATTCACAAGCTGTTTTCAGAACTAACATGGCGTCCAAGACTTTTCCTCTTTCATATTACTGGCGTGCTTGCAGGTTAGCAGGCTAGCAGATTAGCAGGCTAGCAGGTTAGCGTGATGAGCCTGTCTGAAGTTATGCATCAGTTACTCTTTACAAATCTTAGATGTTACATTTGACTCGACGTAACATTAAGTAATGTAGTTATATATTATAATATATAGTAATAAAGTTATCTATCTACATAATTACTGTGTAGCGCTCTTACCAGGAGACTGATTGTAACCATCATCAGTCACATTCCTACCAGTTCTATTGTCCAGCCTACCAGTGTAGGTAGCAGTCTACCAGTTCTATTGTCCAGCCTACCAGTGTAGGTAGCAGTCTACCAGTTCTATTTTGCAGCCTACCAGTGTAGGTAGCAGTCTACCAGTTCTATTGTCCAGCCTACCAGTGTAGGTAGCAGTCTACCAGTTCTATTGTCCAGCCTACCAGTGTAGGTAGCAGTCTACCAGTTCTATTGTCCAGCCTACCAGTGTAGGTAGCAGTCTTGTTGCCGGTCTTATCATACAACACATTTTATCATATGTAATGGCAATGTTAAACTAAAGAGCAAGGTTCTGGGTTAAAAATAAAACGTTAATCCCGATAACCATTGCGTATAGATCGGGTGCCTGTGAGTTCCTACTTTATATGATCAATAAAGTTGGTTAGTGTAAGACTCCCACAGAATAAGATGACTAAATGCCTCTGTGTTGGATGAGTAGTGTGCTAAGAATCAGACGACTCAGGGACATGTGGTTAGAAGACCCATGTGAATGTTCTAGGGTTGTTTTGACTTGCGTCCGTATCAATACCAAATGGATCACATGGCAAAGCACTGATCCATTCATGTTTGATAAATAACAACTATTTATTTTTATAAAAATCTATAGGCCTAAAGAAAGTAGCATACTTAACTTTAGTATATGTATAATATCCATTATTATCTTGAATATTTTGTTTTTACTGAATTTAAATGTTTTTATTAGGATGTTATATTTTATAGGCCAAATTGCCCCCATTTTCTGTAATCTAAATACCAGGAGGCTTATCGGTCAAGTGTTCATATAAACAATTCTATATTTGTATTTATTAATTGAATTAAAAATGTGTGTATTCATAAAATATTGGGGTTTATCAAACGATGCTACAGATGTTTTACTGACTGTTATGTAAGCATAGTGCTCATATGAAGCTATTAATTATCACATAGTTGTTTGGCACCTTTGTAATCCAGACAGGTGCGCTGTGTCCACAGTCTCTGTGTAGCATCAACACAGTTTGGTGGTCTTGGGCAGGGAGAACGCAACGCTCTCTGGAGATGTACAGCAGGAGTCACCATGTGGAAACGTGATCACCAACAGCAGTGACGTGGGCACCAGCACAGCGGGGTGGGCACAGATTTGAGGCAGGCAGGATTTCAGACCACATTGTCCTGAAGCATGTTCCAAGGGTTTGGGTTCTAGGATCAACATGACATCAGAAACATTAGAGTGGGCGTTTCTTAGGTCCAGTACCTCGATACATCTCTCACCCCAAAAATAAATATATAAACTGCCTCTCGTCCCCCGTCACTTAAAGGTACAATATGTAATATCAATCAAAACAATAACAAAAATACATACTATACATTAAAAAAAATCACTATACATATATTATATATATTTCTTAGTTGTGTACTTACATTATCCTAAATGTTTCCACCAACTTTCAAATCCAGAGAAATTTGTAATTTAATTTGAAGACGGGACGTTTCTTTTTGTCGCCCGTCAATGACGTCATATAATATAGTTGCTCTAAGTTCCAGGGAACCGCCAAACATAACGTGAATAAAGTTATAATATTTTTAACAACACATTACTTTGTCAGTGAACATTTTTTCTGCCGGAGACGCTAGATTGGAAGGTTGTCATTGACGACGATATCAAAACCCATGATCCCACGCAACCTCCCGACGTCATCCAAGTACATCTTTGCTATTGTTTTGATTGAGAGCCCCCTGGTGGCCAAAAATTACATATTGCACGTTTAAGTGGGGACTGAGAAAGGACAGAATTACCCTAGTCCCCCAGCAAATAAACTATTACAGCATAACATCTGGGGCTGAGACGGGGGGACTGGAGACATGGTCCTGCACAAAGAAAACCTCGGGCGGGAGCCATCAGGCATGATTCAGACCCACCCACATTGTCCAGACCATACCACCAAATAGACACCAACAGACCACCCTGAATTAGGTTTGAGTATAGTCCACACAATGTATTACCATCTGACTAACCAACCTGAAAGAGGGTTAAGTATAGTCCACACAATATATTACCATCTAACTTACCTCCCTGAAAGAGGGTTAAGTATAGTCCACACAGTATACCATCTAACTAACCACCCTGAAGGAGTTTTGAGTATAGTACACACAGTGTATTACCATCTAACCACCCTGAAGGAGTTTTGAGTATAGTACACACAGTGTATTACCATCTAACCACCCTGAAGGAGTTTTGAGTATAGTACACACAGTGTATTACCATCTAACCACCCTGAAGGAGTTTTGAGTATAGTACACACAGTGTATTAGCATCTAAC